>JAXIVD010000063.1:305000-317500 GCA_036785275.1 Cancer borealis
CATCGATACACTTACACCACTTGACACTTCCTTCTACGGGAACACTTCTAAAATAACATTAACAATCACCTAATTATAATCATTAGTGACAGGTTTTCTTCAGCACTGAAACTATTATTGCTTACACACACACACACACACACACACACACACACACACACACACACACACACACACACACACACACACACACACACACACACACACACACACACACACACACTAAATAAACAAATAAATAAAACTGAATGAATAAATAAACAATCAACAAGTACAAGACAATAAAATAGAATATAGTTATTTCACTTTTTGTTTGTCATCATTAAAGTGAGGTAACACAACTCAGACCAAAATGTTAATACTTCAATAACATGAAAACACTTACCTTGTGAAATAACATTTAAGGATGTGTTCAACTGTTGCCTCGAGGCTCTCGTAGTCAGAGTAAGAAAGGTTATGAATGTGAGGAGAGTCCACATACAGCCCCAACACGTCCACGCCCACGCGGCGGAGGTGCTCGGCCAGCTGTTCCACACCATCACTGGTCACGCTGCTGTGTATCAGGCACACATTCCTATATTTACTGCACCAATGCAAAAGTAAAGGAGTTAATGAATTACAAAAACATTAAGTATTCAGACAATTGGAAGGACTATTTAATGATAATTATACAATTTTCCACTTGTCTCCCGTAATATGTTCCCTTCATCACATTGTATTACTTTACACAACAGAATAATATTTACTTGATTACTAGTATTATAAACAAAATTTAAATAAATGAATTTCAAATTTAAATTATTATATTTCAAATAAAAATAAATGAATTTCAATTAAAAATAAAGGAATTTCAAATAAAAATAATTTAATTTTAAATAAAAATAAATGAATTTCAAATAAATATAAATGAATTTCAACTAAAAATAAATATATTTCAAATAAAAATAAATGAATTGCAACTAAAATAAATTAATTTCATATAAAAATAAATGAAATTCAAATAAAAATAAATGAATTTCAAATAAAAATAAATTAAATTCAAATAAAAGTAAATGAATTTCAAATAAAAATAAATGAAATTCAAATAAAAATAAATGAATTTCATATAAAAATAAATTAATTTCAAATAAAAATAATTTAATTTTAAATACAAATAAATGAATTTCAAATAAGAATAAATAAATTTCAACTAAAATGAATGAATTTCAAATAAAAATAAATGAATTTCAAATAAAAAATAATTGAATTTCATGTAAAAATAAATAAATTTCAAATAAAAATTAATTGAATTTCAAGTAAGAATAAATAAATTTCATATAAAAATAATAATTTTTTTTTTATAAATTACATGAATTTCATATAAAAATAAATGAATTTCAACTAAAAATAAATGAATTTCAAATAAAAATAAATATATTTCAGATAAAAATAAATGAATTTCAGATAAAAATAAATTAATTTCAATTAAAAATAAATGAATTTCATATAAAAATAAATTAATTTCAACTAAAAATAAATGAATTTCATAAAAAAAATAATTAATTTCAACTAAAAATAAATGAAATTCAAATAAAAATAAATGAATTTCAACTAAAAAATAATTGAATTTCATGTAAAAATAAATGAATTTCAAATAAAAATTAATTGAATTTCAAGTAAGAATAAATAAATTTCAAATAAAAATAATAATTTTTTTTATAAATTACATGAATTTCATATAAAAATAAATGAATTTCAAATAAAAAAAATGAATTTCATATAAAAATAAATTAATTTCAACTAAAAATAAATGTATTTCAGATAAAAATAAATGAATTTCAACTAAAAATAAATGAATTTCAAATAAAATTAAATAAATTTCATATAAAAATAAATAAATTTCAAATAAAAATAAATGAATTTCATATAAAATTAAATAAATTGCAAATAAAAATAAATGAATTTCATATAAAATTAAATAAATTTCATATAAAAATAAATGAATTTCATATAAAATTAAATAAATTTCAAATAAAAATAAATGAATTTCAAATAAAAATAAATTTCAACTAAAAATAAATGAATTTCAAATAAAAATAAATGAATTTCATATAAAAATAAATGATTTTTAAATAAAAATATGAATTACAAATTAAAATATATTAATTGTAAATTAAATTAAATGAGTTTCATATTAAAAAAACTGAATATCATTGATTAATTACCAATATGTGAAGATGATTTATTAGTTATAGCCTATTATAGATATAAATATATTGAATATATATATATATATATATATATATATATATATATATATATATATATATATATATATATATATATATATATATTAATATATATATATATATATATATATATATATATATATATATATATATATATATATATATATATATATATATATATATATATATATATATATATATATATATATATATATATATATATATATATATATATATATATATATATATATATATATATATATATATATATATATATATATATATATATATATATATATATATATATATATATATATATATATATATATATATATATATATATATATATATATATATATATATATATATATATATATATATTAATATATATATATATATATATATATATATATATATATATATATATATATATATAAATTATATATATATATATATATATATATATATATATAAAATATATATATATATATATATATATATATATATATATAAATTATATATATATATATATATATATATATATATATATATATATATATATATATATATATATATATATATATACATATATATATATATATATATATATATATATATATATATATATATATATATATATATATATATATATGTATAAGTATATATATATATATATATATATATATATATATATATATATATATATATATATAATATTTATATATATATATATATATATATATATATATATATATATATATATATATATATATAATATATATATATATATATATATTAATATATATATATATATATATATATATATATATATATATATATATATATATATATATATATATATATATATATTAATATATATATATATATATATATATATATATATATATATATATATATATATATATATATATATATATATATATATATATATATGAATATATATTAAGTGTGAATAATTAGCCACTAATAAGGAAGACTAACAATTCAAGGGAACAACACTCCCCCTACACTCTCACACTGGTTCAACACTTACATCATCATTTCATCCCGAGAATATAACTAGACAATTAACCAAGTACATGGACCACTGAACAAGAGGTTTTTATTTGTTTAAATTCAAGTTATGTCTTTATTATAGTAAATCATTATAACAGAACACAGTGAAACTCACTTATTAGGCGGCAAAAGAGCGCGTGACACCTCACACGCCCACGATATGTTGTCATCTCCTACGTTGGACAAGTTGAGATCAGGATCAATGAGCTGCGGCAGGTTATCACCGAGCTGCGGCAGGTTAGGGAGGAGGTTTGGGCTCACGGCTGGAGTAATGTGTATCCCTGCAAACAAAGGGAGTGATAGAAGGTTATGGGAAAGTAGTAATAGGTTCGGAAAAGACAATGAGGGGAAACGGGGTGGAGGGAGGTTGTGATGAAGTTACACAAGGGATGGTAGTTAAGTTAAAATACGTACCATGTGGTGTGTAGCGACCTGAAACCAAAACAATTAACTATACCTTGTCTGAAACATTTTCTTTGCAGTAACATGACAAATGAAAGCAACTCACCAATGCCTCTCAGACAGGGAAGTGTTTGGGAGAGTTTGGGAAGAGTCTCAGACCAGTCCCGGGCATCCTGATCATCAGCTATAACCATGTAGAGCCATTCTAAGGAAGTGGGCAGCATGTTAATTGCATCCACATTGAAATGACCCATTATTAACACTATACGGCTCCTCGGGTCATCGGAGACTGTATCGGCAGTGGACACTATACGGCTCCTCGGGTCATCGGAGACTGTATCGGCAGTGGACACTATACGGCTCCTCGGGTCATCGGAGACTGTATCGGCAGTGGACACTATACGGCTCCTCGGGTCATCGGAGACTGTATCGGCAGTGGACACTATACGGCTCCTCGGGTCATCGGAGACTGTATCGGCAGTGGACCTGAAAATGTCAAGATATGTTACTCGTATCTTAGGGTTCTCGATCTGTAATCTATTATATTAATGATAGAATCTACTATATATATATATATATATATATATATATATATATATATATATATATATATATATATATATATATATATATATATATATATATATATATATATATATATATATATATATATATATATATATATATATATAGATTGGCTGCAGGGATTAAAAAACTGAACATCAAATTAAAAAACTGAACATCAAATTAAAAAACTGAACATCAAATTAAAAAACTGAACATCAAATTAAAAAAAACTGAACATCAAAGTAAAAAAACTGAATATTAAAAAAAAAAAAAAAAAAATTTTTCATTAAAAAAAAAAATAAATAAAAAAAAAAAAATAAATAAATAAAAAAAAATAAATAAATAAATAAAAAAAAAAAAAATAAAATAAAATAAAATAAAAATAAATAAATAAAAAGATAAAAATAAATAAATAAATTAATAAACAATAAATAAAAAACAGCAATAAAAAAAAAATATTTAATTAAAAATTTAAAAAACAATAAATAAAAAAACAACAATCAATTAAAAAAAACAATAAATAAAAAAACAATAAATTTAAAAACAATAAATTTAAAAACAATAAATAAAAAAATAAAAATAAATTAATTTAAAAAATACAACAATAAATAAAATAAAAAACAATAAATAAAAAAAAATAAAATAAAATAAAACAATAAATAAAAAAAAATTAAAAATACAATAAATAAAAAACAATAACAATAAATAAATAAAAAATAAAATAAAATAAATAAATAAATAAATAAAAAAAAACAATAAATAAATAAATTTAAATAAATAAATAAACTAAACTAAACATTAAATTAAAAAAACTTAACATTAAACTTCAAAGATATTAACAATAATAAATAAAAAAAAAACAATAAATAGAAAAACAACAACAATCAATTAAAAAAAAAACAATAAATAAAAAGAACAAACAATAAATTTAAAAACAATAAATAAAAAAATAAAAATCAATAAATAAAAAAAAACAATAAATAAAAAGAACAAACAATAAATTTAAAAACAATAAATAAAAAAATAAAAATCAATAAATAAAAAAAAACAATAAATAAAAAGAACAAACAATAAATTTAAAAACAACAATAAATAAAAAAAATAAAAATCAATAAATAAAAAAAAAAAAAATAATAATAATAATAATAATAATAATAAATAAATAAATAAATAAATAAAACAATAAATAAAAAAACAATAAATAAAAAAAACAACAATAAATAAATAAAAAAATAATAAATGAAAAAAAAAAACAATAAATAAAAAAAAATATAATAAATAAAATAAAAACAATAAATAATAATAAATAAATAAATTTGAAGTTCAGTTTATTTATGTTCATTTTTTTTAAAATTTAATAGTTATAAAAATGTTGGGTGTTCAGTTCTTTTTAATTTAATCTGTTTTTTTTTATTTTATTTGAGGTTCAGTTTTTTATTTGAGTTTTTTTTATATTTTATTTGAGGTTGAAAATGTGTATTGTCTCCCTCTTAGGTGTCTCAGTAAGCGAACAAATCATGTCATGATTTAGTAAGATTATTTCTTTATGGGGAGTGTCAACCAGATAAAAAAAAAAAAAACTAATAAAAATAGAAACACAATTACCTTATACAATCTCTTAAGGGTTCCAACTTCTGCAGCAATGAGTTTGTCAGACCACTCTCTGGATACTCCCAATGATGATGGAAATTAATATATATTCTACAGTTGTGAGTGGCAGCAACAGTTTCCATCAGATCATGTAAGTCTGGCACGTCCTTCGGGTCATTACTGATGTGAATGTAGAGTCTTGAGGGACAGTTGTGAGGAAGCCAAACAACAGCCGCCTTCACATGTTGGTCATCTACCCACCACTCATTCCTGTCCAGTACTTTAGAAATGTTCTGAGCCAGTGTTGGGTTGTATTGACCTTCTTCGAGTAGGTGAACACAGTGTTGGAAGTTCATGTGTTCACCTACGGCCCAGAGAGTCACCACTTGTTCAGCGTAATGTGCTAGGATGTTCGGGTCAGATTTATGCAGCAAATAAACCAATTGGGAGATAATATTTCTGTACTTCCCAAAATGCTGAATCTCTGTCTGATTTTCATTGAACATGACCAAGATGCTGCGTATGGAGAAAGGTTGACCAAGTTTCTTTTGAATGTATTTCCAAATGTTCTCTTTCGAGTAATTATTTGACTCAACACTGTTTGTTTTATACATAGGATCATCAGGCTCATCATTTTCTTCCAGAAGGAAAGTTAGGAAATTGGCTGCATAAAAGTCCTGCAGACTTTTATGAGGGAACTTCACCCTCTCTGAATGAGTAAGAGAGCGGTCGTTGGATGCTGATACAAGAAATGCAGAGAATATTTCTTGAGCTGGAATCTTTAGACTTTCACATACCTTTATGAGGTTTTTAATTTGATCTTTGTTCAAGAAAATAACATCATTGGCCTGAGAACGTAGCGCCTCCATGTTCATGTAAGCTAGAAAGGTTTCACACTTGGTTTTCAGATCGGTGAGGGACATATGCTTCGTGGATGGTTGGTGCATCAGTCTTTCATGTAACTTTTCGATCAATAGCTTATGGGTTTCCAGATAAAGCTCGGTCGTGGAGGTAATATCTCTGACTCTGGAGTTTGGGTCATCCCACAAGAAGATAAGTATGACCAGGTTAAGTGGATACTTTAGGAAGTCTTGCAGGTGTGCTGGCACTTGGCTTAAGTATTTAAGTAAGCCGTTGATGTCCAGTCCTTTGATGACGCTGTGATATTTCAGCTCATTGTGGTACTCTTGCACAAACTTTTCCCTCTCCTGTTTGGGAATTCCTTGTATTGTCATTTTGATCATTTTCATTCGACTGGACACCATCATGTGCAGTTCCCGGATCCTCTCTGGCCTCGAGGTGCAGATGAGAGTGAAATCATAAGAACTCTTTATATCGAGGATTTCTATTAAAGCTTTCTTGGATGTTTCATTAAGTTCGTCTAAGCCGTCAACAAGAATCATAACCTTCAAACTTAGTAAAATGTGCACAAGATCATTTTTGGGGATCCGGGAAGTGGTTTTTTGCATGTGTGATTGTAATAGTTTTGTCAAGGAGTCAATACTGGTGTCGCGGCACTCAAAGTGAAGGACAAGATCGTATTGAGAGAGTCCCTTAATGCTGCCACCACCAGCTATCCATTCATCCACATAAAATCTCAACAAGGTGGTCTTCCCGACGCCTGGCTCACCCTCGAGAACCATTAGAGAATCAGGTGTTGTAGTGTTAAGGTGTTCTAACAGATCCGTGAAAGGCACAGAAGTGGTGGGTCTCCCATCTTTATTATCTTCAATGTCTGGACGTACAAACACTGTTGCCACTTTCAGGTGACATTCGTGTTTGTCAAGGAAGTATAGAGGATTGAATGAGGTCTTAGAGCCGTATTTCTTTTTCAGCTCTTCGGGACCGTAGTTGTAGAGATATTCTTTTAGACAACTATAAGGATCAGCAAGGGGCTGGTCACGTATGTTGGTTATTTGGTAATCAATGTCTCCTAACAAATTATTCACTGTGTCAGTGTTCACGCTGTACAGAGCTCCACTCTTTTGAATCACTTTCTTGAGTGTTTCTCGAAGGCTTTCTATTTTAACTTTCATTACATCTTGTGTGAAGCTCGGTAAGTCATGCATTAGGTTATTGCGTTTTTTTTTTATGAAGGTCAACAAATATTCAAGTTTCGTGTCATCTGACACTATCCAGGCATCGCCCCCAAAGGGTGCCAAGGAGTGGCACGCCCGTTGGATCATCTTGAAAAGTAATGAAATATCAAATTCATCACCTGAGGGATTATTCGAAATTTTCTCTCGTTGCTGCTTATCAAAGGCTGTCTTGTAGACGGTGTTGGTCATGCCAGAATCAATCAAATACTCTTTGTATGTTTTCGAGTCAGTTTTCGCCGGACATCCCCACTTGAGCACTTGACGAAGGGTCAACATACCCAGAGAAGTGAGCGCCTTGAACACTCTCATGAAGTGGAGGTCCTCTTCCTGGATCCCAATCTGTCCACTGCTTCCACCCGTTGCCATCTCGTCCACTTATTCAAAGCTGAACCAACAAAATTCAGACCTCCAATAACTACAGTAAGTCACGATAGAACTGCAAGAAATGCAAAGAGAACCTATTAAAACTTTGTAAGCCTTGAATAATTATTCATATCTGTACATGTACAGTCGTCTCAGAACTCCGCGCCATTCTTCCTAACCAAAATTACAAATCAGATGACATCTATCACTTCTCCTGTATATTTACAGTGTATTTACAGTGTATATTTACAGTGTATATTTACAGTGTATATTTACAGTGTACAGTACAGTACAGTAGAGTACATTACAGTAGAGCACAGCACAGTACAGCACAGTACAGTGCAGCACAGTATAGTACAGTACAGCACAGTACAGTATAGTACAGTACAGTACAGCACAGCACATTACAGTACAGTACAGTACAGTACAGCACAGCACATTACAGTACAGTACTGTACAGTACAGTACAGTACAGCACAGCACATTACAGTACAGTACAGTACAGCACAGTACAGTACAGTACAGTACAGCACAGCACAGTACAGTACAGTACAGTACAGTACAGCACAGCACAGCACATTACAGTACAGTACAGTACAGTACAGTACAGCACAGCACAGTACAGTACAGTACAGCACATTACAGTACAGTACAGTACAGCACAGCACAGTACAGTACAGTACAGTACAGTACAGCACAGCACATTACAGTACAGCACAGTACAGTACAGCACAGCACATTACAGTACAGTACAGCACATTACAGTACAGTACAGTACAGTACAGCACAACACAGTACAGCACAGCACATTACAGTACAGTACAGTACAGTACAGTACAGTACAGTACAGCACAGCACATTACAGTACAGTACAGTACAGTACAGTACAGTACAGCACAGTACAGTACAGTACAGTACAGCACAGCACAGTACAGTACAGTACAGTACAGCACAGCACAGTAGAGTACAGCACAGTACAGTACAGTACAGTGCTTGGTATCAGCACAGTACAGTACAGTACAGCACAGCACAGCACAGTAGAGTACAGCACAGTACAGTACAGTACAGTGCTTGGTATCAGCACAGTACAGTACAGTACAGTACAGCACAGCACAGTAGAGTACAGCACAGTACAGTACAGTAAAGTACAGCACAGCACAGTAGAGTACAGCACAGTACAGTACAGTACAGTGCTTGGTATCAGCACAGTACAGTACAGTACAGCACACCACAGCACAGCACAGTAGAGTACAGCACAGTACAGTACAGTACAGTGCTTGGTATCAGCACAGTACAGTACAGTACAGTACAGTACAGCACAGCACAGTAGAGTACAGCACAGTACAGTACAGTACAGTGCTTGGTATCAGCACAGTACAGTACAGTACAGTGCTTGGTATCAGCACAGTACAGTACAGTACAGTGCTTGGTATCAGCACAGTACAGTACAGTACAGTGCTTGGTATCAGCACAGTACAGTACAGTACAGTACAGTAGAATACAGCACAGTACAGTACAGTAAAGTACAGCACAGCACAGTAGAGTACAGCACAGTACAGTACAGTACAGTGCTTGGTATCAGCACAGTACAGTACAGTACAGCACAGCACAGCACAGTAGAGTACAGCACAGTACAGTACAGTACAGTGCTTGGTATCAGCACAGTACAGTACAGTACAGTACAGTACAGTACAGTACAGCACAGCACAGTAGAGTACAGCACAGTACAGTACAGTACAGTGCACCACCTCCTCACCAATCCACTCTATCACATGTAATCCATTTATGATTCCACACCCAACATGCACACGATCACATGATTCCATTCAACTTATCAGGCCCAGTAAGTGACTCATTTCACAAAAGTTATAGATATATCTCTAATTCTGAAATGCTCCTACTGCACACCACTCGACACTTAAACAGGATAAAAGAATATAAGAACATAAGAATATAAGGAAGCTACAAAAGGCCCGGAGGCCTGCACTAGGTAGTTCCTGTTACTCCAATACTCCCTTATTACCTACAACCACCTCTCATCCCCATCCATAAAGCCATTTAGTCCTGTTACTCCAATACTCCCTTATTACCTACAACCACCTCTCATCCCCATCCATAAAGCCATTAAGTCCTGTTACTCCAATACTCCCTTATTACCTACAACCACCTCTCATCCCCATCCATAAAGCCATTTAGTCCTGTTACTCCAATACTCCCTTATTACCTACAACCACCTCTCATCCCCATCCATAAAGCCATTTAGTCCTGTTACTCCAATACTCCCTTATTACCTACAACCACCTCTCATCCCCATCCATAAAGCCATTTAGTCCTGTTACTCCAATACTCCCTTATTACCTACAACCACCTCTCATCCCCATCCATAAAGCCATCCCAAAGTCTTCTTCTGTTCCATCTCAGTCTTACACTTACTCACTCCCACACATTAGTAAGGAATCAAATAAATACTTCTTGTCCGTATTGTCTCAAAAAGAGTCGGGTAGGGAACAGGAGCCAGTACAGATCTTTAGGGGACAAGAGGATGATAAATTAAGCGAAATAGCAATAAGTAGGGAAGTAGTTAGCAAGGAAATAGATAGACTTAAAAAGACTAAATCTCCAGGGCCGGACGACATTTTTCCGAGTATTCTTAGGGACTGTAGAGAACCTAAGTTGAACCTATTGCAATGATTTTTAGAGAATCACTAGACACAAGAGTAGATCCTAGGCTATGGAGGGAGGCAAATGTAGTTCCTATATTCAAGAAAGGAGATAAGGCAGAAAGTAGTAACTACCGCCCAATTAGTTTAACATGAGTGGTAGGCAAGATGTTAGAAGCTATCATAGCAAGGGTAATTAGGAAACATTTAGATGAACACAAGCTAATTAGACATAGTCAACATGGTTTTAGCAAGGGGAAGTCATGCCTCACAAATTTATTATCCTTCTTTAGGAAAGTATTTGAAACAATAGATAAGGGGGACGAGTATGATATAGTTTATTTGGACTTCAGTAAAGCCTTTGACAGAGTACCACATAGGAGACTGTTAAGTAAAGTTAAGGCTCACGGCATAGGTGGGAAGGTACTATACTGGATTAGGGGATGGCTTACTGGTAGGGAACAGAGGGTACAGATCAATGGGAAGAAATCAGAATGGGGCAATGTCACTAGTGGGGTACCACAGGGATCAGTACTAGGACCGTCGTTATTCATAATTTATATAAATGACTTAGAGACAGGAATAAATAGTGATATCAGTAAATTTGCCGATGACACAAAGATAGGAAGACAGGTAAAGAATTTAGACGATGCTAGGATGCTGCAGGATGACTTAAATAGACTGTACGAGTGGTCAGAGAAATGGCAGATGCAGTTTAATGTTAACAAGTGTAGCATTATGAGCGTAGGTAAAGGTAATAGGTCTGTAGACTACACATTAAATGATAATACCTTAGGAAGGTCATATAGTGTGAGGGACTTAGGAGTTAAAATAAGCAGTGACTTGCGCCCCAGGGAACAGTGTATTATAGCTAGAAATAGGGCCAACAAGATACTGGGATTTATTAGTAGGTGTGTGACAAATAGGAGTTCTGAGGTCATTCTGAGGTTGTATTTAGCGCTAGTTAGACCCCACTTAGATTATGCAGCTCAATTTTGGTCCCCTTATTATAGGAAGGATATAGGCTCCTTGGAGGCAGTTCAGAGAAGAATGACCAAGATGATTCAGGGGCTGAGAAATTTACCCTACAAAGATAGGTTAAAACGTCTTAATCTCCACTCCCTAGAGAGAAGGAGGGCAAGAGGGGATATGATTGAGGTTTTCAAATGGGTAAAAGGAATTAATAAGGGAAACATTGATCAGGTTTTAGAATTTAGTAGCCAGGATAGGACACGTGGTAATGGGTACAAGCTAGACAAACTTAGATTCAGGACAGACATAGGTAGATATTGGTTCACAAACAGAGTCGTGAACGATTGGAATAGGCTGGATAGACACGTAGTAAGTGGTTAGGTATATATATATATATATATATATATATATATATATATATATATATATATATATATATATATATATATATATATACATATATATATATATATATATATATATATATATATATATATATATATATATATATATATATATATATATAACACTATATGATATAT
>JAXIVD010000063.1:320000-349626 GCA_036785275.1 Cancer borealis
ACAGCCACACCGTCGCGACAGTTCTGCTGCATTGTACACTACTTACTTACAGTATATTTATATATAAGAAGATTGAGTTTCCTTACTGCCCACTACTACAAGCTATCTAGGCAGTATGGAGGGTTTTGACTTGAAGCTCATTCCCGAGTTCGACGGCAGTGGCAACCACTCGGTGACGGAGTGGTTACAGAAGCTGGAGTTGGTCTGCAAGCTGCGGAATATTAGCGACGTGGCGAGTGTCATACCTCTTCGCCGTCTACCTACAGCTGGCTGAGCCTGACAGGAAGTCAACAGAGAAAGTGAAAAAGGCGCTGTTGGCCGCGTTTGCAGTGGATCAGTACGTGGCCTATGAACAGTTCATTAACAGGAAGTTGGGCAGTGGTGAAACCCCTGACGTGTACTTGGCTGAGCTGCGACGCTTAGCCATGTTGTTTGGCGGGATGACTGACAAAGCCCTCGCTTGTGCTTTTGTGACCGGCCTGCCAGAGGGTGTTCGCCAGCTCCTAAGGGCTGGGTCGCGCCTGGAAACACTCGACTTGGAGCAGATTCTAGCGCGAGCAAGAGCAGTCCTCAAGGACGACGGCACTGTTGGGTCGTTATCGGAGGCGTGCTTCGGGGCTTCAACGACGCCGAGTGGGGAACCTTGCGCAGCTGCCGTGAACTTCAGGTGTTACACGTGTGGTGGCCCGAATCACCTCGCCAGAGACTGTCTAGCCCGCCACGCTACTGGTGCGGGCAGAGGTGCGAGAGGACGGGGCAGTCTGGGCCGCCCACGACGCAGGGGCAAGTGTTATGAGTGCGGTGCGGCCGGCCATTTCGCTTCGGCGTGTCGGGAAAACGAGAACGGAGAGGGCATCAGCGCCAGCCTCCTCTCACGACAGTCAGTAAAAGAGGTGCTGCCCAGTGCTGTGTTGAAAGTAGATGGAGTCCGACGTCGTGTGTTGGTTGACACAGGGTGTTCGCGCAGTGTTGCTCATGTCTCCTGTTGTAAGGCGTGGACGAGGAGCGATATTTGTTTGGTTACCGCAAGTGGGGATAAGTGGCAGTGCGAAGGAACGGGCGTGTTGCGACTTCAGTTACACGGTGGCGCTCGCGCAGATGTCTGTGTATGTGTGAGCACAGAGATGCCCCTTGGCTTCCCCTTTATTCTGGGCATGGACGGCATACGTGAACTCGGTGGGGTCACAGTTGATCTTCAGTGTGGAGTGCGTTTTGGAGTTGAGGACGTGATTTGTGCTGCTACAAACGTGGATCTGAAATTGGACGAACCTGACTTCACTGCCGGCTACGACCAGAGTGCGAACTGCTGGACTGCTGCATGGAAGTGGGCAGAGGGCAAGGAGCCCGGGGTCCTGCGGAACCAGGCGGCTGAGTATGCTGTGCCCCAAGACGCAAGGGAATCGTACGAGAAAGAGCTGCAGCAATGGATTGATGATGGGTGGCTGCTCCCGTATGACGAGCGGGTACACGGGCCGGCTAAGGGGCTGATTCCGCTGATGGCAGTCGTGCAGCGGAACAAGAGTAAGGTGCGCCCAGTAATGGACTTCCGGGAACTCAACACGCACGTCGACGCGTTTACGGCAGATTCAGACGTGTGCTCGGATAAGCTGAGGATCTGGCGGAGACAGGGTGCGAATGTGTGCATCGTGGACCTGACCAAGGCGTACCTGCAGATACGAATCCGTGACTCACTGTGGCCCTACCAGACAGTGAGCTTTAAGGGAAGGCGGTACTGCCTGACGCGGTTAGGTTTCGGCCTGAACGTGGCTCCGCTGGTAATGAGGGCGGTGCTGGATTGTGTCCTCTCACAAGACCCAGTCGTACGGAAGGGAACCTCTGCTTACATCGATGACATCCTAGTCAACGAGGACGTCGTCTCGGCCAGTTATGTGGAACAGCACCTGAAGAAATATGGACTGACTAGCTCCCCACACGTGAGGCTCGCTGAGGGTGGGCGAGCATTAGGTCTAAAGGTCTGGGGGGAGCAAGGAGATCTTGTCTGGAGGAGAGACAACGCCGTGCCAGATGTACCGAAAATGATGACGCGACGGACGGTGTTCTCATATTGCGGCAAGTTAACAGGCCATTATCCAGTGTGCGGGTGGCTACGAATGGCTACGGCTTACGTGAAGAGGAAGGTGAATAACCTAACAGAAAAGTGGGACGACGCTGTCACTGACGGAGAACTAAGAAGGATGCTGGAGGAGACTGACGCCGAAGTGAGGAAGAATGACCCGGTTCGAGGCAAATGGAGTGTTAGGAGTGACGAGGCCAGGATCTGGGTTGATGCTAGTTCCCTTGCTCTCGGCGTTGCAGTTGAGGTGGATGGATGCGTCGTAGAGGATGCCAGCCAGCTTCGTAAGGACGATGCCACGCACATTAATATGGCCGAGTTAGACTCTGTCATCAAAGGACTTAATCTCGCGCTGGCCTGGGAATTTAAGAAGGTGGAGTTGTTAACTGACTCCTCCACGGTGCATCGCTGGATTACTGACGCGTTGACAGGAAGGAGCAGACTTCGTACAAAGGCGGCGAGTGAGATGCTTATTCGGAGAAGGATTGGCATCGTGACATCGATGGTGAAAGAATACGCCTTTCAGCTGACTGTGATACTCGTCCCGTCCAGCGGTAACAAGGCTGATAGTCTGACTCGTGTGCCACAGCGCTGGTTAAAGGCACATGTCCCGCACCCTCCTCCACCCACGCCGCCTACTCTCTCCTCTGTTTTGCAACCCATGTGTGCTGCCACTGCTGAAGTGGATGACAGTAAGATAGCGGAGATTCATCACGCTACAGGACATCCAGGTGTAAACGAACCCTTTACTTTGTAAAGAGGGTACTTCCGACAGTCACCCGACGGCAAGTACACTCCATTGTGGCGGACTGCGAGACTTGTCATGCCATCGACCCTGCACCCGTTAAGTGGCGGAGAGGGAGCCTGGAGGTGGACGAGGTGTGGCAGCGGGTCGGCATGGACATAACTCATTTCAAAGGCAAGCCGTACCTGAGTCTCATCGACTGCGGTCCGTCAAGGTTCACGGTATGGCGACAGTTGAGGCTTCAAACCAGCGAGAGTGTTATTAAGCAGCTGGAAGCAATTTTCTGTGAACGCGGAGCGCCGGAGGAACTACTAACCGACAACGACACTGCTTTCCGCAGCAAGCTCTTTGCAAGTTTCGCACGACGGTGGAATGTCACATTGCGGTTCAGATGTGCGCACGTTCCTTCAGGGAATGGGATAGTAGAGAGGTGCCACCGTTCTGTCAAGGTTATTGCGGCAAGGAAGGGCTGCTCTGTGGAGGAGGCGGTGTATTTATATAACTTGAGACCCCTGGATGATGTAGAGTCAGCAACTGCTCCCTCAAACCTGCTGTACCGGTACACTGTGAGAATACGCGAGGTGGGTCCTTGTACGCGTACTACAGAGGAAGACCTGGCAGGAAGGGGGCCGTATCATGACGGGGATAAAGTATGGGTCAAACCCCCCAACGCTCGCTGTGACACACGGTATGAAGCAGGCACGGTTACGAGGATGCTGTCAGACCATGCCGCCGAAGTCAACGGAGTTCCCCGTCATGTTAAAGACCTTCGTCCGCGTATTGGTGACGGTGTCGAGGACAGTACGGTGGAGGGGAGACACGATGATGACGAGCTCCTCATTCGGCTCCCTGTCAGAGTTGATGGCGGAGAAGAGCAAGACGCAGCTGATGACGATGAAGAAGAGGACGGCGACACGACAGCGGCAGATGCTGAGATGCCGAGGCGTTCAGAGAGGATCAGGAAGCTTAAAGAATGTTCCATTTGTAAATAAGTTGTACGCACGAGGCTTTGTGTGAGTGCGTGTGCATGCATGTGTGTGTTTCGTGATTTTTTTTCTTTTTGTTGTAGAAAATGTAGCTACTATTATGTGAATGAGATTCAGGGGGGAGTGTTCTGTTCACTATATATTGTGCTTAATGTGTATGTATGGGCGTGTTGCGTAGTAGACAAGTGTATTGAATTATTTAACAAGGTAGTTAGATTCCGGCTCCCTTGTTCGGTGGTTCAGGCGGGACTGTGGTTCGGTGTGTCGTCAAGCCGGAGGTGAGGCCAGCGAGGAGACGTGAGGGAGGCGGACTTCCACCGCAGCTCTCGCCCTGACAACAGCACGCTCTACAGCCACACCGTCGCGACAGTTCTGCTGCATTGTACACTACTTACTTACAGTATATTTATATATAAGAAGATTGAGTTTCCTTACTGCCCACTACTACAAGCTATCTAGGCAGTATGGAGGGTTTTGACTTGAAGCTCATTCCCGAGTTCGACGGCAGTGGCAACCACTCGGTGACGGAGTGGTTACAGAAGCTGGAGTTGGTCTGCAAGCTGCGGAATATTAGCGACGTGGCGAGTGTCATACCTCTTCGCCGTCTACCTACAGCTGGCTGAGCCTGACAGGAAGTCAACAGAGAAAGTGAAAAAGGCGCTGTTGGCCGCGTTTGCAGTGGATCAGTACGTGGCCTATGAACAGTTCATTAACAGGAAGTTGGGCAGTGGTGAAACCCCTGACGTGTACTTGGCTGAGCTGCGACGCTTAGCCATGTTGTTTGGCGGGATGACTGACAAAGCCCTCGCTTGTGCTTTTGTGACCGGCCTGCCAGAGGGTGTTCGCCAGCTCCTAAGGGCTGGGTCGCGCCTGGAAACACTCGACTTGGAGCAGATTCTAGCGCGAGCAAGAGCAGTCCTCAAGGACGACGGCACTGTTGGGTCGTTATCGGAGGCGTGCTTCGGGGCTTCAACGACGCCGAGTGGGGAACCTTGCGCAGCTGCCGTGAACTTCAGGTGTTACACGTGTGGTGGCCCGAATCACCTCGCCAGAGACTGTCTAGCCCGCCACGCTACTGGTGCGGGCAGAGGTGCGAGAGGACGGGGCAGTCTGGGCCGCCCACGACGCAGGGGCAAGTGTTATGAGTGCGGTGCGGCCGGCCATTTCGCTTCGGCGTGTCGGGAAAACGAGAACGGAGAGGGCATCAGCGCCAGCCTCCTCTCACGACAGTCAGTAAAAGAGGTGCTGCCCAGTGCTGTGTTGAAAGTAGATGGAGTCCGACGTCGTGTGTTGGTTGACACAGGGTGTTCGCGCAGTGTTGCTCATGTCTCCTGTTGTAAGGCGTGGACGAGGAGCGATATTTGTTTGGTTACCGCAAGTGGGGATAAGTGGCAGTGCGAAGGAACGGGCGTGTTGCGACTTCAGTTACACGGTGGCGCTCGCGCAGATGTCTGTGTATGTGTGAGCACAGAGATGCCCCTTGGCTTCCCCTTTATTCTGGGCATGGACGGCATACGTGAACTCGGTGAGGTCACAGTTGATCCTCAGTGTGGAGTGCGTTTTGGAGTTGATGTATCATATCATATCTGTATATCATTGTTAACTAGTTTTAAGATATTCATTGTTTTTAGCTAAGAGAGAGAGAGTGTATGCGGGTAAGGAATTTTCCTAGAATTCACATCCCAGCCAAGGCGTCAGGTCAAAAGCCAGCCCTATCACACAGCTCTGTTCCCGTGACGTCATTCTCCCGGGTCAGTCCCGACCAATCATAGGCGCGTAGTCCACCTGGAGTCGACCTTTCCTGACCGCGGCTGAGCCCACACCACCACTTCTCACCCTCATTCTCAGCCTGGCGACTACATCAACCAGTCGCTCATCTCTCAGCTCGCTACCATCATCAACGTTTCGTCATCTCTCTCAAGGCAGGCAAGGTCATAGTCACTGTATATCCTGTATCTACTCAAGTCGTGTTGTGTCAATATATCATCTATATCAAGCAAAAAAAAAAAAAAAAAAAATCACCGATACAATTGGTGTGCAACGGTGGAATTCGTCCTTCCAAGCGACGAATTATCAAGATTCAGCCTCCTCCGTCATCAAGTCTCTACACTCACCACGTGCATCGTTCTGCCTCAGTAAGTGACTCTACACACGCCCTTGCCTCGCTCACTCGTGTTCTCCTCTACGCCCTGCAGTCGCTTCCTTCGTCGCCCTTCTGCAGTAGCATCTATTCCGAGTGAGTACAAGCCTCCTCGCCCTGCTGTTCAAGACGCCCATCACCTCTACCTCCATTTTGTTCGCGGCGCGCCATCTTCGCTGCCCACGCATCACCTCAAGACGCCCTCAAGACGCCCATCGCCCTTCACCACGTGTCCCTTCAAGACGGTCATCACCCATCACCACGTGGTCCCTCAAACAAGTTTTCCACGCCCTCACCACGTGTCTCCGCCCTCAAGACGCCCATCGCTCTTCACCACGTGTCGCAGCCCAGAAATACGCCCATTCACCACGTGACCAGTCAGCGCCCACGTGTTCCACCTCCTTGGTCCTCTGCTAGTTAAGTACCTTAGTTCTTATTATATTTTTCTCTTTATTGTGCTAGTTATTCTACATTTTTTGTGTACACTCAGTGTTTCTCTGTTTCCTTGTGTATTTCCTCAACGTGATCACGATGTCTAACGACCAGTCACCTCACACACCCACACCTCAGGTTACTCTCATATCTGATAATGTCTCAATTCCTCCTTTTTCTGGTACTAACTCTGAATCAGTCCAAGCCTTTGTCCGGCGTGTAAATGATGAATGTACACGTCGCTCAGCTTATTCTGATGTGGAAAAATTAGCCATTTTAAAATCACGGATTTGTCATGACCCATCTAGTCTTGCGGGAAAACTCATAAAAACCGATAAATTCCTCAGTTTTTCTACATACGATGAACTCACCACAGCATTAATCTCTCATTTCTCTGGTCACTCAAAATTAGGTGCAACTCATTCCTTCCTCAAAATTGCTCAAACTCTCACTAATATTGCTCGTTCTACTCATGATGTGTATAAGGCAGAGAATATTGCATCCTCTCTCAGTGCTGAGTTAACAGAGCAAATGAAATCCTCTCAGTGGATCGACACAGACGGCAATATATCTTCTACTGATTTCAAACGCCTTATGTCGTATTTCCTGTTCCTTGTTCAGCTCGATTCACCAACCTTCACCGTTGCAAGCGACATTAAATTCAGTAAGGAAGATTTCTTGTATGATCTGTGCAAGAAAATATCAGAGAAATCGCCACCTGTTCCTCAGCCAGTAAGTTTGGTTCAGTCACCGCATTCCTCAATCAAGCCCCCATTTTCTCACCGAAGCTCCTCCCCTCAGAGTCCATCTCCACCTTCAAACACTCATTTGTCACGTTCTGATCAACGCTCTCATTCTCGTCACCGTTCATCCTCCCGTGACTCGAGAAAGGTAACATGTTACCGATGTGGACTCAAAGGTCACGTCTCAGCGGACTGTCGAGTAATGCTTGACGAAAGAGGTTATCATAATTTCAACAGTAATGCCTTCTGCTCCCTTCATAATAAACGCGGTCACTCACTTGAGGAATGTCGCCTTTTCCAGCAACAAATGCAGTCTTCTCAATCTTCGGGAAACGATTCGCGCCAGAGCCTCGCACCTCCTCGGTAACACTCAAGTCCATTCTAAAGACCGCAGGTAGTAAGTCATCTCATAAACGTGTTGTTTTCGCGGATGCACAGACAGTGCCTCTCCCATGTGTCCCTGTTAAATCCTCCGGATTTTTCCAAGGTCTGACTGCTGACGTCAAATTAGCCTCTCACAAATGCCGTGCATTTTTCGATTCTGGTGCCTCAGTCAACATCATTAAAACTCATGTTTTTGAAAAACTCTCTGCCGCCTCGAGGCACAAGTTTCAGAGTTATCCACCAGACATCACTGTTAGTGGTATTTCTGGAAACGTTGTCATACCTCATAGAAAGGTTCTCCTCAGTATCTGTTTGTCTCCACTTGAACCTTCTATCTCAGATTTTTTCTATGTCATGGATGATGTATGTTTTGCAGCTGAAATATTGATAGGATACCATACAATGTCTCACTTCAACATCTCACTTTTCCCTTCTATTCATCAAATCGCCCAGAATGGCACCTTCATCTCTGCCTCACCCTTCCCTGAGTCACCGCCACCATCTGATGTCTACGTTGTAATGCACACGCCTTCTCAGGACTCATCTCATGTCCCTCCCTCATCGCTCAAGACACCCTCAGTAATCCCTGATCCTGTCTTATCTACGCCAGCCGACTCGCCTAGCGAAGCGCTGCACAGCGACACCGACAATCCCTCTTCTTCTACAACACTGTCTGACGTCCTCTCGAACACCAGACTCAGGAAAGCTGTGTTGACCTCCTCTGTGGTAGTCACACAGACCCACCTCTGTTTGGTGCGCGTCGTCGTCAAAGGTGTGCCCCCCCGGGACAGACATCTTATGTTTGCCCGACTCTGCCCGAGTGAATGGTGTCGCTCTCGAGTCAGTTCTTTCAACCCTAGACAAGGATAGTTCGTGCTGTATTGCCATTCAGAATCTCACGAATCACCCTATATCCCTTCAATCTGGCGTGACTTTAGGCGAAGTTCTCCCTTATCCTGCCCCTGTCACCCCTGTCACCTCATCTCCTTGTCACACATCCATGTCTTCACCAATTGCCTCAGATTCTCCTCCTCCTCTTCTTGACCAGCATATTGGTGATGTTGATTTTCCTGAAACGAAAACAGATTTACTTGCCCTCTTATCGACTTTCAGGTCATGTGTCTCTCTTCCGGGTGAACCTCTGGGCAAGACCGATGCTGTTCGTCATTCCATCCACCTCACCCCAGGCTCGACACCCATCTACGTCCCGGCTTATCGCATCCCACACAGCCGCAGGACGTTAATGGACGACGCTGTCAGAAGCATGCTGGACGAGGATATCATAGAGCCAGCGGCATCACCATTCAATGCCCCGCTGTTTCTAGTTCCTAAGTCCAATGGTGAGTGGAGAGTAGTCGTCGATTTCCGTGGTTTAAACGCCGCGACGATACCCGATCGATTCCCTATGCCAATCTTGTCTGATCTCCTCCAGTCAATAGGTGATTCAAACAGTGTATTTTCCACCCTCGACCTTCAGTCTGGTTTCTTCCAGGTCGAGCTAGAAGAAAGTTCACGGCACTACACTGCTTTCACCACATCATCTGGCCAGTACGCTTTCAAACGTATGGCCATGGGTTTACGTAATAGTCCCTTAACTTTCATGCGTCTCATGAACTCAGTTCTCTCTGGCCTCTTAGGCTCCTCGGTGTTTTGTTACTTAGACGATGTGATAGTCGCATCAAAGGACCTTCCCGAACACCTCGAAACCATCTCAGATGTTCTGTCACGTTTTGCAAAGGCTGGGTTAACTCTTAAACTCAGTAAATGTCAGTTCCTCAAACGTGAAATCAAATTCTTAGGCCACAAGGTTGACAAAGATGGCATCCACACTCTTGACGATAAAATTCATGCGATATCACGGTTTCCTACTCCTAGTTCTGCTGATGACGTTCGTAGTTTCATTGGCCTTGCAGGATTTTATCGGCAATTTATCAAAGATTTCAGTAAAATCGCTCAACCTCTCACATCATTGTTTAAAAAGAATGTAACATTCGCATGGACGGACGAGTGCGAGAAAGCATTCGCTACCCTCAAGCAAGCCTTATGCAACGCTCCTGTCCTCGCATTTCCTAATTTCAATAAGGAGTTTATTCTTTGCACTGACGCATCAAACATCGGTATCGGTTCTGTCCTCATGCAACGAGATGAAAATGGTAAATCACGCGCAGTTGCCTTTGCCAGTCGTCTGCTCAATGCTGCTGAGCGCAACTACAGTGTCACTCACCGCGAAGCTCTCGCAGTCGTTTGGTCTCTTCGTCACTTCAGAGACATCATACTCGGATATAAGATCCACGTTCTAACCGATCATTTTGCTGTCACAGAGTTATTCAAAGGAACCAGTTTAACCGGAAAATTTGCCCGTTGGCAACTCACTGTTCAAGAGTACAATCCTTCATTCGCGTACCTCCCAGGTAAAGCTAATTCTGTCGCTGACGCTCTGTCCCGTCATGTCGCTCCTGTCAGTCTGCTCACAACCTCACAGTCACTCCCCACTCTTGAGGAAGTCAAATCCCTTCAAAGGTCTGATCAATTCTGCAAACGTCTCATTTATTATCTTGAATCAGGTGATGCCAGTAACCTTCCAAGCTTGCCATTCTCCCCAGATTCCTTTTTGCTTCGAGACGATGTCCTCTATAAATCTAGTTCTGTCATTTCTGAGGACGATTCATTACATCATGCATCTCAGCTTGTCATTCCAGAAGCTCTTGTCCCTATAATCTTGTATCACGTTCATGACTCCCCTCTTGCCGGTCATCCAGGCAAAGATAGAGCATTCAAACAGGCTCAACGATCATATTTCTGGCCTTCCATGAGGAAAGACATCACCCGTCATTGTCTCTTATGCGCTTCATGCGCTGAGCATCGTCCCTCTCTCCATTATGAATCTCCGAACCTCCCATATCCTATCCCTCATGCTCCTTGGGACAGTCTGTCAGTCGATATTTTGAAACTCCCTCTGACGGAGAACGGTTTTCACTATTTGCTCGTCTGTATCGATAGTTTTTCACGCTTCAGCATCTTGGTTCCTCTCAAAGACAAATCTGCACGTTCAGTTGCACGAGCACTGATAGATGAAGTCATATGCCGGTATGCATCTCCTAAAGTACTTCTATCAGATAATGGCACCGAATTCAACAATGCCATCCTCAAAGCTGTTTGCGAGTCATTTGAAATTAAAAAGTGCAACATTGTTCCATATTCCCCTCAAGCGAACGGAAAAGTCGAGAGAGCAAACCGTCGAATTCTCGACATCTTACGCTTCATTGCCAATTCAAGCTCTTCATGGGATGATCACATTCCCCTAGTCGCATGCTCTCTTAACGCTGCGATTCACTCATCGATCAACGAGTCTCCACATTTCATTTTATATGGCTCTGACAAAAGACTCCCATATGAGTTTCTCTCCTCTGACCCTCGTCCTCTATACAACGTTGACGATTATGTTCAGAATCGCGTTTCAGCTTTCCAACGTATTCATATGTCCGTCCGTGACAGACTTACCGCCTCTCAGGAATCTATGCTGCATAAACAGCATCAGCGCGCTAAACCGCATGACATCGAGGTTGGTGACATCGTGTTCACCAAAGTCCAAGACCGCCACTCTAAGCTCGACCCCCGATTCAACGGACCTCACCGTGTAATTGAAAAGATGGCCGGTCACAAGTTCAAACTCAGAAACCTAAGTTCAGGCAGTGAAAACTTTGTTCACAGAGACCATCTCAAACGGGTTGATCGTGGTTTCGATTTCGAACCTACCTCTCCACTACCAGAAAATGCTCCTGACATTGTTGAAAGTCAGCCACCTTCACCCCCCATCTCATCCTCACCTAAATATCAGGTCCGGTCTCGCCCAGTCTACTAGCCATTTCCTTCATCTTTCCTTTCATTCCTGTCCAACTATGTATATATATGTATCTATGTAAAGGCTACATCCTGATTCTTGTTCATGTCTCATGTATTTTTATTATGTCTTAGTCTTATTGTGTATTCGTATTGTGTATTCTGTATTGTATCCAATGTATTTCATCGTCCCCCCTCTCTGATTGTATTCTTTAGCTCGACATACGAGGACGTATGCTTCCAAGGGGGAAGTATTTGTATCATATCATATCTGTATATCATTGTTAACTAGTTTTAAGATATTCATTGTTTTTAGCTAAGAGAGAGAGAGTGTATGCGGGTAAGGAATTTTCCTAGAATTCACATCCCAGCCAAGGCGTCAGGTCAAAAGCCAGCCCTATCACACAGCTCTGTTCCCGTGACGTCATTCTCCCGGGTCAGTCCCGACCAATCATAGGCGCGTAGTCCACCTGGAGTCGACCTTTCCTGACCGCGGCTGAGCCCACACCACCACTTCTCACCCTCATTCTCAGCCTGGCGACTACATCAACCAGTCGCTCATCTCTCAGCTCGCTACCATCATCAACGTTTCGTCATCTCTCTCAAGGCAGGCAAAGGTCATAGTCACTGTATATCCTGTATCTACTCAAGTCGTGTTGTGTCAATATATCATCTATATCAAGCCGTGTGTGTTTCAACAAGACCTCCATCATCCACGCTACCCCTCTACCTCCACTCTTCCAAGCCACGCGGTGACCGGCCCGGTACCAAAAAAAGAATCACCGATACATTGAGGACGTGATTTGTGCTGCTACAAACGTGGATCTGAAATTGGACGAACCTGACTTCACTGCCGGCTACGACCAGAGTGCGAACTGCTGGACTGCTGCATGGAAGTGGGCAGAGGGCAAGGAGCCCGGGGTCCTGCGGAACCAGGCGGCTGAGTATGCTGTGCCCCAAGACGCAAGGGAATCGTACGAGAAAGAGCTGCAGCAATGGATTGATGATGGGTGGCTGCTCCCGTATGACGAGCGGGTACACGGGCCGGCTAAGGGGCTGATTCCGCTGATGGCAGTCGTGCAGCGGAACAAGAGTAAGGTGCGCCCAGTAATGGACTTCCGGGAACTCAACACGCACGTCGACGCGTTTACGGCAGATTCAGACGTGTGCTCGGATAAGCTGAGGATCTGGCGGAGACAGGGTGCGAATGTGTGCATCGTGGACCTGACCAAGGCGTACCTGCAGATACGAATCCGTGACTCACTGTGGCCCTACCAGACAGTGAGCTTTAAGGGAAGGCGGTACTGCCTGACGCGGTTAGGTTTCGGCCTGAACGTGGCTCCGCTGGTAATGAGGGCGGTGCTGGATTGTGTCCTCTCACAAGACCCAGTCGTACGGAAGGGAACCTCTGCTTACATCGATGACATCCTAGTCAACGAGGACGTCGTCTCGGCCAGTTATGTGGAACAGCACCTGAAGAAATATGGACTGACTAGCTCCCCACACGTGAGGCTCGCTGAGGGTGGGCGAGCATTAGGTCTAAAGGTCTGGGGGGAGCAAGGAGATCTTGTCTGGAGGAGAGACAACGCCGTGCCAGATGTACCGAAAATGATGACGCGACGGACGGTGTTCTCATATTGCGGCAAGTTAACAGGCCATTATCCAGTGTGCGGGTGGCTACGAATGGCTACGGCTTACGTGAAGAGGAAGGTGAATAACCTAACAGAAAAGTGGGACGACGCTGTCACTGACGGAGAACTAAGAAGGATGCTGGAGGAGACTGACGCCGAAGTGAGGAAGAATGACCCGGTTCGAGGCAAATGGAGTGTTAGGAGTGACGAGGCCAGGATCTGGGTTGATGCTAGTTCCCTTGCTCTCGGCGTTGCAGTTGAGGTGGATGGATGCGTCGTAGAGGATGCCAGCCAGCTTCGTAAGGACGATGCCACGCACATTAATATGGCCGAGTTAGACTCTGTCATCAAAGGACTTAATCTCGCGCTGGCCTGGGAATTTAAGAAGGTGGAGTTGTTAACTGACTCCTCCACGGTGCATCGCTGGATTACTGACGCGTTGACAGGAAGGAGCAGACTTCGTACAAAGGCGGCGAGTGAGATGCTTATTCGGAGAAGGATTGGCATCGTGACATCGATGGTGAAAGAATACGCCTTTCAGCTGACTGTGATACTCGTCCCGTCCAGCGGTAACAAGGCTGATAGTCTGACTCGTGTGCCACAGCGCTGGTTAAAGGCACATGTCCCGCACCCTCCTCCACCCACGCCGCCTACTCTCTCCTCTGTTTTGCAACCCATGTGTGCTGCCACTGCTGAAGTGGATGACAGTAAGATAGCGGAGATTCATCACGCTACAGGACATCCAGGTGTAAAACGAACCCTTTACTTTGTAAAGAGGGTACTTCCGACAGTCACCCGACGGCAAGTACACTCCATTGTGGCGGACTGCGAGACTTGTCATGCCATCGACCCTGCACCCGTTAAGTGGCGGAGAGGGAGCCTGGAGGTGGACGAGGTGTGGCAGCGGGTCGGCATGGACATAACTCATTTCAAAGGCAAGCCGTACCTGAGTCTCATCGACTGCGGTCCGTCAAGGTTCACGGTATGGCGACAGTTGAGGCTTCAAACCAGCGAGAGTGTTATTAAGCAGCTGGAAGCAATTTTCTGTGAACGCGGAGCGCCGGAGGAACTACTAACCGACAACGACACTGCTTTCCGCAGCAAGCTCTTTGCAAGTTTCGCACGACGGTGGAATGTCACATTGCGGTTCAGATGTGCGCACGTTCCTTCAGGGAATGGGATAGTAGAGAGGTGCCACCGTTCTGTCAAGGTTATTGCGGCAAGGAAGGGCTGCTCTGTGGAGGAGGCGGTGTATTTATATAACTTGAGACCCCTGGATGATGTAGAGTCAGCAACTGCTCCCTCAAACCTGCTGTACCGGTACACTGTGAGAATACGCGAGGTGGGTCCTTGTACGCGTACTACAGAGGAAGACCTGGCAGGAAGGGGGCCGTATCATGACGGGGATAAAGTATGGGTCAAACCCCCCAACGCTCGCTGTGACACACGGTATGAAGCAGGCACGGTTACGAGGATGCTGTCAGACCATGCCGCCGAAGTCAACGGAGTTCCCCGTCATGTTAAAGACCTTCGTCCGCGTATTGGTGACGGTGTCGAGGACAGTACGGTGGAGGGGAGACACGATGATGACGAGCTCCTCATTCGGCTCCCTGTCAGAGTTGATGGCGGAGAAGAGCAAGACGCAGCTGATGACGATGAAGAAGAGGACGGCGACACGACAGCGGCAGATGCTGAGATGCCGAGGCGTTCAGAGAGGATCAGGAAGCTTAAAGAATGTTCCATTTGTAAATAAGTTGTACGCACGAGGCTTTGTGTGAGTGCGTGTGCATGCATGTGTGTGTTTCGTGATTTTTTTTCTTTTTGTTGTAGAAAATGTAGCTACTATTATGTGAATGAGATTCAGGGGGGAGTGTTCTGTTCACTATATATTGTGCTTAATGTGTATGTATGGGCGTGTTGCGTAGTAGACAAGTGTATTGAATTATTTAACAAGGTAGTTAGATTCCGGCTCCCTTGTTCGGTGGTTCAGGCGGGACTGTGGTTCGGTGTGTCGTCAAGCCGGAGGTGAGGCCAGCGAGGAGACGTGAGGGAGGCGGACTTCCACCGCAGCTCTCGCCCTGACAACAGCACGCTCTACAGCCACACCGTCGCGACAGTTCTGCTGCATTGTACACTACTTACTTACAGTATATTTATATATAAGAAGATTGAGTTTCCTTACTGCCCACTACTACAAGCTATCTAGGCAGTATGGAGGGTTTTGACTTGAAGCTCATTCCCGAGTTCGACGGCAGTGGCAACCACTCGGTGACGGAGTGGTTACAGAAGCTGGAGTTGGTCTGCAAGCTGCGGAATATTAGCGACGTGGCGAGTGTCATACCTCTTCGCCGTCTACCTACAGCTGGCTGAGCCTGACAGGAAGTCAACAGAGAAAGTGAAAAAGGCGCTGTTGGCCGCGTTTGCAGTGGATCAGTACGTGGCCTATGAACAGTTCATTAACAGGAAGTTGGGCAGTGGTGAAACCCCTGACGTGTACTTGGCTGAGCTGCGACGCTTAGCCATGTTGTTTGGCGGGATGACTGACAAAGCCCTCGCTTGTGCTTTTGTGACCGGCCTGCCAGAGGGTGTTCGCCAGCTCCTAAGGGCTGGGTCGCGCCTGGAAACACTCGACTTGGAGCAGATTCTAGCGCGAGCAAGAGCAGTCCTCAAGGACGACGGCACTGTTGGGTCGTTATCGGAGGCGTGCTTCGGGGCTTCAACGACGCCGAGTGGGGAACCTTGCGCAGCTGCCGTGAACTTCAGGTGTTACACGTGTGGTGGCCCGAATCACCTCGCCAGAGACTGTCTAGCCCGCCACGCTACTGGTGCGGGCAGAGGTGCGAGAGGACGGGGCAGTCTGGGCCGCCCACGACGCAGGGGCAAGTGTTATGAGTGCGGTGCGGCCGGCCATTTCGCTTCGGCGTGTCGGGAAAACGAGAACGGAGAGGGCATCAGCGCCAGCCTCCTCTCACGACAGTCAGTAAAAGAGGTGCTGCCCAGTGCTGTGTTGAAAGTAGATGGAGTCCGACGTCGTGTGTTGGTTGACACAGGGTGTTCGCGCAGTGTTGCTCATGTCTCCTGTTGTAAGGCGTGGACGAGGAGCGATATTTGTTTGGTTACCGCAAGTGGGGATAAGTGGCAGTGCGAAGGAACGGGCGTGTTGCGACTTCAGTTACACGGTGGCGCTCGCGCAGATGTCTGTGTATGTGTGAGCACAGAGATGCCCCTTGGCTTCCCCTTTATTCTGGGCATGGACGGCATACGTGAACTCGGTGGGGTCACAGTTGATCCTCAGTGTGGAGTGCGTTTTGGAGTTGATGTATCATATCATATCTGTATATCATTGTTAACTAGTTTTAAGATATTCATTGTTTTTAGCTAAGAGAGAGAGAGTGTATGCGGGTAAGGAATTTTCCTAGAATTCACATCCCAGCCAAGGCGTCAGGTCAAAAGCCAGCCCTATCACACAGCTCTGTTCCCGTGACGTCATTCTCCCGGGTCAGTCCCGACCAATCATAGGCGCGTAGTCCACCTGGAGTCGACCTTTCCTGACCGCGGCTGAGCCCACACCACCACTTCTCACCCTCATTCTCAGCCTGGCGACTACATCAACCAGTCGCTCATCTCTCAGCTCGCTACCATCATCAACGTTTCGTCATCTCTCTCAAGGCAGGCAAGGTCATAGTCACTGTATATCCTGTATCTACTCAAGTCGTGTTGTGTCAATATATCATCTATATCAAGCAAAAAAAAAAAAAAAAAAAATCACCGATACAATTGGTGTGCAACGGTGGAATTCGTCCTTCCAAGCGACGAATTATCAAGATTCAGCCTCCTCCGTCATCAAGTCTCTACACTCACCACGTGCATCGTTCTGCCTCAGTAAGTGACTCTACACACGCCCTTGCCTCGCTCACTCGTGTTCTCCTCTACGCCCTGCAGTCGCTTCCTTCGTCGCCCTTCTGCAGTAGCATCTATTCCGAGTGAGTACAAGCCTCCTCGCCCTGCTGTTCAAGACGCCCATCACCTCTACCTCCATTTTGTTCGCGGCGCGCCATCTTCGCTGCCCACGCATCACCTCAAGACGCCCTCAAGACGCCCATCGCCCTTCACCACGTGTCCCTTCAAGACGGTCATCACCCATCACCACGTGGTCCCTCAAACAAGTTTTCCACGCCCTCACCACGTGTCTCCGCCCTCAAGACGCCCATCGCTCTTCACCACGTGTCGCAGCCCAGAAATACGCCCATTCACCACGTGACCAGTCAGCGCCCACGTGTTCCACCTCCTTGGTCCTCTGCTAGTTAAGTACCTTAGTTCTTATTATATTTTTCTCTTTATTGTGCTAGTTATTCTACATTTTTTGTGTACACTCAGTGTTTCTCTGTTTCCTTGTGTATTTCCTCAACGTGATCACGATGTCTAACGACCAGTCACCTCACACACCCACACCTCAGGTTACTCTCATATCTGATAATGTCTCAATTCCTCCTTTTTCTGGTACTAACTCTGAATCAGTCCAAGCCTTTGTCCGGCGTGTAAATGATGAATGTACACGTCGCTCAGCTTATTCTGATGTGGAAAAATTAGCCATTTTAAAATCACGGATTTGTCATGACCCATCTAGTCTTGCGGGAAAACTCATAAAAACCGATAAATTCCTCAGTTTTTCTACATACGATGAACTCACCACAGCATTAATCTCTCATTTCTCTGGTCACTCAAAATTAGGTGCAACTCATTCCTTCCTCAAAATTGCTCAAACTCTCACTAATATTGCTCGTTCTACTCATGATGTGTATAAGGCAGAGAATATTGCATCCTCTCTCAGTGCTGAGTTAACAGAGCAAATGAAATCCTCTCAGTGGATCGACACAGACGGCAATATATCTTCTACTGATTTCAAACGCCTTATGTCGTATTTCCTGTTCCTTGTTCAGCTCGATTCACCAACCTTCACCGTTGCAAGCGACATTAAATTCAGTAAGGAAGATTTCTTGTATGATCTGTGCAAGAAAATATCAGAGAAATCGCCACCTGTTCCTCAGCCAGTAAGTTTGGTTCAGTCACCGCATTCCTCAATCAAGCCCCCATTTTCTCACCGAAGCTCCTCCCCTCAGAGCCCATCTCCACCTTCAAACACTCATTTGTCACGTTCTGATCAACGCTCTCATTCTCGTCACCGTTCATCCTCCCGTGACTCGAGAAAGGTAACATGTTACCGATGTGGACTCAAAGGTCACGTCTCAGCGGACTGTCGAGTAATGCTTGACGAAAGAGGTTATCATAATTTCAACAGTAATGCCTTCTGCTCCCTTCATAATAAACGCGGTCACTCACTTGAGGAATGTCGCCTTTTCCAGCAACAAATGCAGTCTTCTCAATCTTCGGGAAACGATTCGCGCCAGAGCCTCGCACCTCCTCGGTAACACTCAAGTCCATTCTAAAGACCGCAGGTAGTAAGTCATCTCATAAACGTGTTGTTTTCGCGGATGCATAGACAGTGCCTCTCCCATGTGTCCCTGTTAAATCCTCCGGATTTTTCCAAGGTCTGACTGCTGACGTCAAATTAGCCTCTCACAAATGCCGTGCATTTTTCGATTCTGGTGCCTCAGTCAACATCATTAAAACTCATGTTTTTGAAAAACTCTCTGCCGCCTCGAGGCACAAGTTTCAGAGTTATCCACCAGACATCACTGTTAGTGGTATTTCTGGAAACGTTGTCATACCTCATAGAAAGGTTCTCCTCAGTATCTGTTTGTCTCCACTTGAACCTTCTATCTCAGATTTTTTCTATGTCATGGATGATGTATGTTTTGCAGCTGAAATATTGATAGGATACCATACAATGTCTCACTTCAACATCTCACTTTTCCCTTCTATTCATCAAATCGCCCAGAATGGCACCTTCATCTCTGCCTCACCCTTCCCTGAGTCACCGCCACCATCTGATGTCTACGTTGTAATGCACACGCCTTCTCAGGACTCATCTCATGTCCCTCCCTCATCGCTCAAGACACCCTCAATAATCCCTGATCCTGTCTTATCTACGCCAGCCGACTCGCCTAGCGAAGCGCTGCACAGCGACACCGACAATCCCTCTTCTTCTACAACACTGTCTGACGTCCTCTCGAACACCAGACTCAGGAAAGCTGTGTTGACCTCCTCTGTGGTAGTCACACAGACCCACCTCTGTTTGGTGCGCGTCGTCGTCAAAGGTGTGCCCCCCCGGGACAGACATCTTATGTTTGCCCGACTCTGCCCGAGTGAATGGTGTCGCTCTCGAGTCAGTTCTTTCAACCCTAGACAAGGATAGTTCGTGCTGTATTGCCATTCAGAATCTCACGAATCACCCTATATCCCTTCAATCTGGCGTGACTTTAGGCGAAGTTCTCCCTTATCCTGCCCCTGTCACCCCTGTCACCTCATCTCCTTGTCACACATCCATGTCTTCACCAATTGCCTCAGATTCTCCTCCTCCTCTTCTTGACCAGCATATTGGTGATGTTGATTTTCCTGAAACGAAAACAGATTTACTTGCCCTCTTATCGACTTTCAGGTCATGTGTCTCTCTTCCGGGTGAACCTCTGGGCAAGACCGATGCTGTTCGTCATTCCATCCACCTCACCCCAGGCTCGACACCCATCTACGTCCCGGCTTATCGCATCCCACACAGCCGCAGGACGTTAATGGACGACGCTGTCAGAAGCATGCTGGACGAGGATATCATAGAGCCAGCGGCATCACCATTCAATGCCCCGCTGTTTCTAGTTCCTAAGTCCAATGGTGAGTGGAGAGTAGTCGTCGATTTCCGTGGTTTAAACGCCGCGACGATACCCGATCGATTCCCTATGCCAATCTTGTCTGATCTCCTCCAGTCAATAGGTGATTCAAACAGTGTATTTTCCACCCTCGACCTTCAGTCTGGTTTCTTCCAGGTCGAGCTAGAAGAAAGTTCACGGCACTACACTGCTTTCACCACATCATCTGGCCAGTACGCTTTCAAACGTATGGCCATGGGTTTACGTAATAGTCCCTTAACTTTCATGCGTCTCATGAACTCAGTTCTCTCTGGCCTCTTAGGCTCCTCGGTGTTTTGTTACTTAGACGATGTGATAGTCGCATCAAAGGACCTTCCCGAACACCTCGAAACCATCTCAGATGTTCTGTCACGTTTTGCAAAGGCTGGGTTAACTCTTAAACTCAGTAAATGTCAGTTCCTCAAACGTGAAATCAAATTCTTAGGCCACAAGGTTGACAAAGATGGCATCCACACTCTTGACGATAAAATTCATGCGATATCATGGTTTCCTACTCCTAGTTCTGCTGATGACGTTCGTAGTTTCATTGGCCTTGCAGGATTTTATCGGCAATTTATCAAAGATTTCAGTAAAATCGCTCAACCTCTCACATCATTGTTTAAAAAGAATGTAACATTCGCATGGACGGACGAGTGCGAGAAAGCATTCGCTACCCTCAAGCAAGCCTTATGCAACGCTCCTGTCCTCGCATTTCCTAATTTCAATAAGGAGTTTATTCTTTGCACTGACGCATCAAACATCGGTATCGGTTCTGTCCTCATGCAACGAGATGAAAATGGTAAATCACGCGCAGTTGCCTTTGCCAGTCGTCTGCTCAATGCTGCTGAGCGCAACTACAGTGTCACTCACCGCGAAGCTCTCGCAGTCGTTTGGTCTCTTCGTCATTTCAGAGACATCATACTCGGATATAAGATCCACGTTCTAACCGATCATTTTGCTGTCACAGAGTTATTCAAAGGAACCAGTTTAACCGGAAAATTTGCCCGTTGGCAACTCACTGTTCAAGAGTACAATCCTTCATTCGCGTACCTCCCAGGTAAAGCTAATTCTGTCGCTGACGCTCTGTCCCGTCATGTCGCTCCTGTCAGTCTGCTCACAACCTCACAGTCACTCCCCACTCTTGAGGAAGTCAAATCCCTTCAAAGGTCTGATCAATTCTGCAAACGTCTCATTTATTATCTTGAATCAGGTGATGCCAGTAACCTTCCAAGCTTGCCATTCTCCCCAGATTCCTTTTTGCTTCGAGACGATGTCCTCTATAAATCTAGTTCTGTCATTTCTGAGGACGATTCATTACATCATGCATCTCAGCTTGTCATTCCAGAAGCTCTTGTCCCTATAATCTTGTATCACGTTCATGACTCCCCTCTTGCCGGTCATCCAGGCAAAGATAGAGCATTCAAACAGGCTCAACGATCATATTTCTGGCCTTCCATGAGGAAAGACATCACCCGTCATTGTCTCTTATGCGCTTCATGCGCTGAGCATCGTCCCTCTCTCCATTATGAATCTCCGAACCTCCCATATCCTATCCCTCATGCTCCTTGGGACAGTCTGTCAGTCGATATTTTGAAACTCCCTCTGACGGAGAACGGTTTTCACTATTTGCTCGTCTGTATCGATAGTTTTTCACGCTTCAGCATCTTGGTTCCTCTCAAAGACAAATCTGCACGTTCAGTTGCACGAGCACTGATAGATGAAGTCATATGCCGGTATGCATCTCCTAAAGTACTTCTATCAGATAATGGCACCGAATTCAACAATGCCATCCTCAAAGCTGTTTGCGAGTCATTTGAAATTAAAAAGTGCAACATTGTTCCATATTCCCCTCAAGCGAACGGAAAAGTCGAGAGAGCAAACCGTCGAATTCTCGACATCTTACGCTTCATTGCCAATTCAAGCTCTTCATGGGATGATCACATTCCCCTAGTCGCATGCTCTCTTAACGCTGCGATTCACTCATCGATCAACGAGTCTCCACATTTCATTTTATATGGCTCTGACAAAAGACTCCCATATGAGTTTCTCTCCTCTGACCCTCGTCCTCTATACAACGTTGACGATTATGTTCAGAATCGCGTTTCAGCTTTCCAACGTATTCATATGTCCGTCCGTGACAGACTTACCGCCTCTCAGGAATCTATGCTGCATAAACAGCATCAGCGCGCTAAACCGCATGACATCGAGGTTGGTGACATCGTGTTCACCAAAGTCCAAGACCGCCACTCTAAGCTCGACCCCCGATTCAACGGACCTCACCGTGTAATTGAAAAGATGGCCGGTCACAAGTTCAAACTCAGAAACCTAAGTTCAGGCAGTGAAAACTTTGTTCACAGAGACCATCTCAAACGGGTTGATCGTGGTTTCGATTTCGAACCTACCTCTCCACTACCAGAAAATGCTCCTGACATTGTTGAAAGTCAGCCACCTTCACCCCCCATCTCATCCTCACCTAAATATCAGCTCCGGTCTCGCCCAGTCTACTAGCCATTTCCTTCATCTTTCCTTTCATTCCTGTCCAACTATGTATATATATGTATCTATGTAAAGGCTACATCCTGATTCTTGTTCATGTCTCATGTATTTTTATTATGTCTTAGTCTTATTGTGTATTCGTATTGTGTATTCTGTATTGTATCCAATGTATTTCATCGTCCCCCCTCTCTGATTGTATTCTTTAGCTCGACATACGAGGACGTATGCTTCCAAGGGGGAAGTATTTGTATCATATCATATCTGTATATCATTGTTAACTAGTTTTAAGATATTCATTGTTTTTAGCTAAGAGAGAGAGAGTGTATGCGGGTAAGGAATTTTCCTAGAATTCACATCCCAGCCAAGGCGTCAGGTCAAAAGCCAGCCCTATCACACAGCTCTGTTCCCGTGACGTCATTCTCCCGGGTCAGTCCCGACCAATCATAGGCGCGTAGTCCACCTGGAGTCGACCTTTCCTGACCGCGGCTGAGCCCACACCACCACTTCTCACCCTCATTCTCAGCCTGGCGACTACATCAACCAGTCGCTCATCTCTCAGCTCGCTACCATCATCAACGTTTCGTCATCTCTCTCAAGGCAGGCAAAGGTCATAGTCACTGTATATCCTGTATCTACTCAAGTCGTGTTGTGTCAATATATCATCTATATCAAGCCGTGTGTGTTTCAACAAGACCTCCATCATCCACGCTACCCCTCTACCTCCACTCTTCCAAGCCACGCGGTGACCGGCCCGGTACCAAAAAAAGAATCACCGATACATTGAGGACGTGATTTGTGCTGCTACAAACGTGGATCTGAAATTGGACGAACCTGACTTCACTGCCGGCTACGACCAGAGTGCGAACTGCTGGACTGCTGCATGGAAGTGGGCAGAGGGCAAGGAGCCCGGGGTCCTGCGGAACCAGGCGGCTGAGTATGCTGTGCCCCAAGACGCAAGGGAATCGTACGAGAAAGAGCTGCAGCAATGGATTGATGATGGGTGGCTGCTCCCGTATGACGAGCGGGTACACGGGCCGGCTAAGGGGCTGATTCCGCTGATGGCAGTCGTGCAGCGGAACAAGAGTAAGGTGCGCCCAGTAATGGACTTCCGGGAACTCAACACGCACGTCGACGCGTTTACGGCAGATTCAGACGTGTGCTCGGATAAGCTGAGGATCTGGCGGAGACAGGGTGCGAATGTGTGCATCGTGGACCTGACCAAGGCGTACCTGCAGATACGAATCCGTGACTCACTGTGGCCCTACCAGACAGTGAGCTTTAAGGGAAGGCGGTACTGCCTGACGCGGTTAGGTTTCGGCCTGAACGTGGCTCCGCTGGTAATGAGGGCGGTGCTGGATTGTGTCCTCTCACAAGACCCAGTCGTACGGAAGGGAACCTCTGCTTACATCGATGACATCCTAGTCAACGAGGACGTCGTCTCGGCCAGTTATGTGGAACAGCACCTGAAGAAATATGGACTGACTAGCTCCCCACACGTGAGGCTCGCTGAGGGTGGGCGAGCATTAGGTCTAAAGGTCTGGGGGGAGCAAGGAGATCTTGTCTGGAGGAGAGACAACGCCGTGCCAGATGTACCGAAAATGATGACGCGACGGACGGTGTTCTCATATTGCGGCAAGTTAACAGGCCATTATCCAGTGTGCGGGTGGCTACGAATGGCTACGGCTTACGTGAAGAGGAAGGTGAATAACCTAACAGAAAAGTGGGACGACGCTGTCACTGACGGAGAACTAAGAAGGATGCTGGAGGAGACTGACGCCGAAGTCAGGAAGAATGACCCGGTTCGAGGCAAATGGAGTGTTAGGAGTGACGAGGCCAGGATCTGGGTTGATGCTAGTTCCCTTGCTCTCGGCGTTGCAGTTGAGGTGGATGGATGCGTCGTAGAGGATGCCAGCCAGCTTCGTAAGGACGATGCCACGCACATTAATATGGCCGAGTTAGACTCTGTCATCAAAGGACTTAATCTCGCGCTGGCCTGGGAATTTAAGAAGGTGGAGTTGTTAACTGACTCCTCCACGGTGCATCGCTGGATTACTGACGCGTTGACAGGAAGGAGCAGACTTCGTACAAAGGCGGCGAGTGAGATGCTTATTCGGAGAAGGATTGGCATCGTGACATCGATGGTGAAAGAATACGCCTTTCAGCTGACTGTGATACTCGTCCCGTCCAGCGGTAACAAGGCTGATAGTCTGACTCGTGTGCCACAGCGCTGGTTAAAGGCACATGTCCCGCACCCTCCTCCACCCACGCCGCCTACTCTCTCCTCTGTTTTGCAACCCATGTGTGCTGCCACTGCTGAAGTGGATGACAGTAAGATAGCGGAGATTCATCACGCTACAGGACATCCAGGTGTAAAACGAACCCTTTACTTTGTAAAGAGGGTACTTCCGACAGTCACCCGACGGCAAGTACACTCCATTGTGGCGGACTGCGAGACTTGTCATGCCATCGACCCTGCACCCGTTAAGTGGCGGAGAGGGAGCCTGGAGGTGGACGAGGTGTGGCAGCGGGTCGGCATGGACATAACTCATTTCAAAGGCAAGCCGTACCTGAGTCTCATCGACTGCGGTCCGTCAAGGTTCACGGTATGGCGACAGTTGAGGCTTCAAACCAGCGAGAGTGTTATTAAGCAGCTGGAAGCAATTTTCTGTGAACGCGGAGCGCCGGAGGAACTACTAACCGACAACGACACTGCTTTCCGCAGCAAGCTCTTTGCAAGTTTCGCACGACGGTGGAATGTCACATTGCGGTTCAGATGTGCGCACGTTCCTTCAGGGAATGGGATAGTAGAGAGGTGCCACCGTTCTGTCAAGGTTATTGCGGCAAGGAAGGGCTGCTCTGTGGAGGAGGCGGTGTATTTATATAACTTGAGACCCCTGGATGATGTAGAGTCAGCAACTGCTCCCTCAAACCTGCTGTACCGGTACACTGTGAGAATACGCGAGGTGGGTCCTTGTACGCGTACTACAGAGGAAGACCTGGCAGGAAGGGGGCCGTATCATGACGGGGATAAAGTATGGGTCAAACCCCCCAACGCTCGCTGTGACACACGGTATGAAGCAGGCACGGTTACGAGGATGCTGTCAGACCATGCCGCCGAAGTCAACGGAGTTCCCCGTCATGTTAAAGACCTTCGTCCGCGTATTGGTGACGGTGTCGAGGACAGTACGGTGGAGGGGAGACACGATGATGACGAGCTCCTCATTCGGCTCCCTGTCAGAGTTGATGGCGGAGAAGAGCAAGACGCAGCTGATGACGATGAAGAAGAGGACGGCGACACGACAGCGGCAGATGCTGAGATGCCGAGGCGTTCAGAGAGGATCAGGAAGCTTAAAGAATGTTCCATTTGTAAATAAGTTGTACGCACGAGGCTTTGTGTGAGTGCGTGTGCATGCATGTGTGTGTTTCGTGATTTTTTTTCTTTTTGTTGTAGAAAATGTAGCTACTATTATGTGAATGAGATTCAGGGGGGAGTGTTCTGTTCACTATATATTGTGCTTAATGTGTATGTATGGGCGTGTTGCGTAGTAGACAAGTGTATTGAATTATTTAACAAGGTAGTTAGATTCCGGCTCCCTTGTTCGGTGGTTCAGGCGGGACTGTGGTTCGGTGTGTCGTCAAGCCGGAGGTGAGGCCAGCGAGGAGACGTGAGGGAGGCGGACTTCCACCGCAGCTCTCGCCCTGACAACAGCACGCTCTACAGCCACACCGTCGCGACAGTTCTGCTGCATTGTACACTACTTACTTACAGTATATTTATATATAAGAAGATTGAGTTTCCTTACTGCCCACTACTACAAGCTATCTAGGCAGTATGGAGGGTTTTGACTTGAAGCTCATTCCCGAGTTCGACGGCAGTGGCAACCACTCGGTGACGGAGTGGTTACAGAAGCTGGAGTTGGTCTGCAAGCTGCGGAATATTAGCGACGTGGCGAGTGTCATACCTCTTCGCCGTCTACCTACAGCTGGCTGAGCCTGACAGGAAGTCAACAGAGAAAGTGAAAAAGGCGCTGTTGGCCGCGTTTGCAGTGGATCAGTACGTGGCCTATGAACAGTTCATTAACAGGAAGTTGGGCAGTGGTGAAACCCCTGACGTGTACTTGGCTGAGCTGCGACGCTTAGCCATGTTGTTTGGCGGGATGACTGACAAAGCCCTCGCTTGTGCTTTTGTGACCGGCCTGCCAGAGGGTGTTCGCCAGCTCCTAAGGGCTGGGTCGCGCCTGGAAACACTCGACTTGGAGCAGATTCTAGCGCGAGCAAGAGCAGTCCTCAAGGACGACGGCACTGTTGGGTCGTTATCGGAGGCGTGCTTCGGGGCTTCAACGACGCCGAGTGGGGAACCTTGCGCAGCTGCCGTGAACTTCAGGTGTTACACGTGTGGTGGCCCGAATCACCTCGCCAGAGACTGTCTAGCCCGCCACGCTACTGGTGCGGGCAGAGGTGCGAGAGGACGGGGCAGTCTGGGCCGCCCACGACGCAGGGGCAAGTGTTATGAGTGCGGTGCGGCCGGCCATTTCGCTTCGGCGTGTCGGGAAAACGAGAACGGAGAGGGCATCAGCGCCAGCCTCCTCTCACGACAGTCAGTAAAAGAGGTGCTGCCCAGTGCTGTGTTGAAAGTAGATGGAGTCCGACGTCGTGTGTTGGTTGACACAGGGTGTTCGCGCAGTGTTGCTCATGTCTCCTGTTGTAAGGCGTGGACGAGGAGCGATATTTGTTTGGTTACCGCAAGTGGGGATAAGTGGCAGTGCGAAGGAACGGGCGTGTTGCGACTTCAGTTACACGGTGGCGCTCGCGCAGATGTCTGTGTATGTGTGAGCACAGAGATGCCCCTTGGCTTCCCCTTTATTCTGGGCATGGACGGCATACGTGAACTCGGTGGGGTCACAGTTGATCCTCAGTGTGGAGTGCGTTTTGGAGTTGATGTATCATATCATATCTGTATATCATTGTTAACTAGTTTTAAGATATTCATTGTTTTTAGCTAAGAGAGAGAGAGTGTATGCGGGTAAGGAATTTTCCTAGAATTCACATCCCAGCCAAGGCGTCAGGTCAAAAGCCAGCCCTATCACACAGCTCTGTTCCCGTGACGTCATTCTCCCGGGTCAGTCCCGACCAATCATAGGCGCGTAGTCCACCTGGAGTCGACCTTTCCTGACCGCGGCTGAGCCCACACCACCACTTCTCACCCTCATTCTCAGCCTGGCGACTACATCAACCAGTCGCTCATCTCTCAGCTCGCTACCATCATCAACGTTTCGTCATCTCTCTCAAGGCAGGCAAGGTCATAGTCACTGTATATCCTGTATCTACTCAAGTCGTGTTGTGTCAATATATCATCTATATCAAGCAAAAAAAAAAAAAAAAAAAATCACCGATACAATTGGTGTGCAACGGTGGAATTCGTCCTTCCAAGCGACGAATTATCAAGATTCAGCCTCCTCCGTCATCAAGTCTCTACACTCACCACGTGCATCGTTCTGCCTCAGTAAGTGACTCTACACACGCCCTTGCCTCGCTCACTCGTGTTCTCCTCTACGCCCTGCAGTCGCTTCCTTCGTCGCCCTTCTGCAGTAGCATCTATTCCGAGTGAGTACAAGCCTCCTCGCCCTGCTGTTCAAGACGCCCATCACCTCTACCTCCATTTTGTTCGCGGCGCGCCATCTTCGCTGCCCACGCATCACCTCAAGACGCCCTCAAGACGCCCATCGCCCTTCACCACGTGTCCCTTCAAGACGGTCATCACCCATCACCACGTGGTCCCTCAAACAAGTTTTCCACGCCCTCACCACGTGTCTCCGCCCTCAAGACGCCCATCGCTCTTCACCACGTGTCGCAGCCCAGAAATACGCCCATTCACCACGTGACCAGTCAGCGCCCACGTGTTCCACCTCCTTGGTCCTCTGCTAGTTAAGTACCTTAGTTCTTATTATATTTTTCTCTTTATTGTGCTAGTTATTCTACATTTTTTGTGTACACTCAGTGTTTCTCTGTTTCCTTGTGTATTTCCTCAACGTGATCACGATGTCTAACGACCAGTCACCTCACACACCCACACCTCAGGTTACTCTCATATCTGATAATGTCTCAATTCCTCCTTTTTCTGGTACTAACTCTGAATCAGTCCAAGCCTTTGTCCGGCGTGTAAATGATGAATGTACACGTCGCTCAGCTTATTCTGATGTGGAAAAATTAGCCATTTTAAAATCACGGATTTGTCATGACCCATCTAGTCTTGCGGGAAAACTCATAAAAACCGATAAATTCCTCAGTTTTTCTACATACGATGAACTCACCACAGCATTAATCTCTCATTTCTCTGGTCACTCAAAATTAGGTGCAACTCATTCCTTCCTCAAAATTGCTCAAACTCTCACTAATATTGCTCGTTCTACTCATGATGTGTATAAGGCAGAGAATATTGCATCCTCTCTCAGTGCTGAGTTAACAGAGCAAATGAAATCCTCTCAGTGGATCGACACAGACGGCAATATATCTTCTACTGATTTCAAACGCCTTATGTCGTATTTCCTGTTCCTTGTTCAGCTCGATTCACCAACCTTCACCGTTGCAAGCGACATTAAATTCAGTAAGGAAGATTTCTTGTATGATCTGTGCAAGAAAATATCAGAGAAATCGCCACCTGTTCCTCAGCCAGTAAGTTTGGTTCAGTCACCGCATTCCTCAATCAAGCCCCCATTTTCTCACCGAAGCTCCTCCCCTCAGAGCCCATCTCCACCTTCAAACACTCATTTGTCACGTTCTGATCAACGCTCTCATTCTCGTCACCGTTCATCCTCCCGTGACTCGAGAAAGGTAACATGTTACCGATGTGGACTCAAAGGTCACGTCTCAGCGGACTGTCGAGTAATGCTTGACGAAAGAGGTTATCATAATTTCAACAGTAATGCCTTCTGCTCCCTTCATAATAAACGCGGTCACTCACTTGAGGAATGTCGCCTTTTCCAGCAACAAATGCAGTCTTCTCAATCTTCGGGAAACGATTCGCGCCAGAGCCTCGCACCTCCTCGGTAACACTCAAGTCCATTCTAAAGACCGCAGGTAGTAAGTCATCTCATAAACGTGTTGTTTTCGCGGATGCATAGACAGTGCCTCTCCCATGTGTCCCTGTTAAATCCTCCGGATTTTTCCAAGGTCTGACTGCTGACGTCAAATTAGCCTCTCACAAATGCCGTGCATTTTTCGATTCTGGTGCCTCAGTCAACATCATTAAAACTCATGTTTTTGAAAAACTCTCTGCCGCCTCGAGGCACAAGTTTCAGAGTTATCCACCAGACATCACTGTTAGTGGTATTTCTGGAAACGTTGTCATACCTCAT
>JAXIVD010000064.1:0-12500 GCA_036785275.1 Cancer borealis
ATAAGCGGTTCTCAATCTGCTTAGAACCACATAAGGCTAATACCTTTACGAATATCCTATAAAAAAAAAGAGTAGGAGGAGAAGGAACCATACAAAAGCAGAACGAGACCAAATACGAGGACAAAGGCGAAGACGGAGAGACCGAGAATTAGCTCACCACCACCACCCCCACCACCACCACCACCACCACCACCACCACCACCACCACCATCACCACATCCAACTCTCCTCCTTCTACCCACAGATCTTCAGTCGAAATGGTCTCTACCGCCGTAACTCAAGTGCCGTGCGATGCTCCGATAGCGTGGCCGCCGGCGGGAGTGACTTGTGCATCAGGCTGGCTGTGGCCCGACGAGTGTACAATCTTAGGTCCGCTGTTTTACTAAGTCTAAGGGGTCGATAGGGCTCTTCATACACGGCGCCAATTGTTTTCTGATCGTGGTTTGGCAAATTGAAACTGTCTCCTATGACTCGCATTTCTCCCTAAGGTGTTATTATTACCTGCGACGCTCCCTCCTCTCTATCATATCTCACTCATTGGGTTTTTTATTTTATTTTTATTTAACTATGTTTTTTTTCGCTGTCGCCTTATTCTCCGGTCAATTTTGTTCTACATCTTACTCATCTGTCTTCCTTTAGCTCCCTCTCTCTCTCCTACACTCAATTTTGTCCATGTCTGTGTTTTACTTGCGGTGATGGCTGTTCTATTTTTTATGTGATACTTGCTCTGCTTTCCAATCAGTGTGGTTTTGGTCCGTGTGTCTGAGGGGCATCAACCACCACCACTACTACCACCACCACCACCACTACTACCACCACCACCACCACTGCCACTACTACTAATACTACTACTACCACCACCACCACCACCACCACCACCATCAGCAACCTGCTTGTTAGTTGTACACAAACATAACTTACTACTGTGTTTGCAATTGCGTGATTGTTTTTTTTGGGGAGGCGCATTCTTATTTACTTGACAATGATTTCTCTTTTTTTTTGGCTAGCTTCTCTGCAGTTATTCAACTTTTCATGTCTAAAGAATATTCAAATTTATGTTTTCTTTTTTAGGTTTACTCTTTGTGGAATGTTTGAATTGATGTTGCAAATATTAATTATTCTCCCTTGATCACTGCACTAGGTTCATCTCCTTTACAATAGCCAAATATTTACCACTTTTAACTTAATAACTAGTCTCCATGTTACACTATATTGAAAGCTGCAAATCAACGAAAAAAAGAAGTAATCAACCCGTATCCCATAACGTCAACATACAACCTGATCGTTTTTTGTTTCTGCGATCAATGATATTTTCTAACGTCTCATAAAGCCCGGCCGAGATGAGGGTGTTGTTGCCTGGCATGAGTCTGGTCTGCCTTTCCTGCTGGCCTGGACGCTGGACCCGGCAATCCCAAGCTAGAGTCAACAATCAGCCATCTCAAGATTGCATTGTGCTCCTAGTCAGCCTGGGTGGTTCGCAGGCATTATTGGTCAATAACTCGCTCTTCGTTACCGTCGCCGTCCGTCTTCCCCGCCGTCCACGCTCTGCTTTCAATTATGGAATCGGATCGAGGCTTGATAACGCGCTTTACCCATGGCGTATGAACAGCCGCAATGATGATGCCTGGAGGTGCAGCGGCGATGGCGTGGGTTTCGGGGGTAATGACGGTGGTGGCGCAGGCGATAATGGAGAAGGACTGCGAGGGTAACTAGTAACTGGTGGTCGGAGTTGAGGTGTTGTCGAGGCGACCTTAGTTACGACGGCAGGTGACCAGGCTGAGACGAGCATTAGGGTTTAGGTAATGACGGCCGCGTAGAGGGAACAGAGCGGCTGGGATGTGGGCAAGGGACAGCGGGGGATCATTACTCCGATGACACTGATGCTGATGACGCCGGAGATAAGCTTGGGCGTCACTCCCCTCGTCCCCACACCCCATTTATCTCTCTTTGTTGCCTCTCTCTTCTGGTCTCCCATTCAGCGGTCGACGAGCCTCTCCTTATCTACAGCACCATCAACACACTCGCCGCCGCGCCTCACTCTGCCGCCGACTGTGCACTAACGCTAAAGAGACGTCCAATTCCATCTTAAACAGGATACGCAAATACAAAGTTCCTATGAAAAGAGCGAAACTTGATACCCAGAAACAAGGAACCGAAAAGAAATAGAGAAAGAGAGACGAAAAGAAGAGTTTTTTTATCAGCAAGATGAACTGCAAAGAGAAGAAAAAAAGTGGAGGGTCCGCTAAAGGACCAACAAGCACAAAAGAAAGAGAAAAGATCTATAAATGGAATCGTTAATCACTGTTCCTGATGAGGCGCATTGAGAGAGTCTGTCCTGGCCAGCAACGGAGGTGCAGGTGAATTAAACAGAATATTGAGTGAGGAGGAGAGGGAGGAAGGGAGGGAGGGAGGGAGGGAGGGAGGGAGGGAGGGAGGGAGGGAGGGAGGGAGGGAGGGAGGGAGGGAGGGAAGAAGAACATGGAGAGAGGTAGGAAAGGCTGAAAGGGTCAAAAGGAGAGAGGTTAATAAGGGAGAGAGAGGCAAGGATTAATGTAACGACAACATGAAATGGATTTTACGATTGTGAAAAAAGTTAAAATTACACCACCTTTACGGGAGGGAAGAGAGAAAAGGGAAGAGAGTAAATTACTAATAAGCCTGGGATAGATCACAAAAAGATTAGAAAAGAAAAAAATAAACAAATCATATATGTATATACATTAAAATATATATATATATATATATATATATATATATATATATATATATATATATATATATATATATATATATATATATATATATATATATATATATGTATATATATATATATATATATATATATATATATATATATATATATATATATTAATTAATTAATTTATTTATTTATTCATTCATAAATGCAAAAAAAATTACTCCTTTATAAATTGGAGCAGGAGTGCAATGAAATCATAGTTGATGTTAATAATAATACAACACCGGAACATGGACGTGAATACCAAGTGAAATCATCTTCATAGAAAACTACTTAACGTATCATGATTAAAAGAAAAAAGGTCTATGTTATGCAAAATGACCCGCTGTCTCCATAGCTAAAACAAAAATAATAAAACAAACCCAAACTTTATATTTCAGATAAATATTTAACACCCAGTAAAACGCACTTTGGTTCCACTACTTTGTATCCATAAGAAATAAAGTTGAAAAAGACAAAAGCATCACGATGTTGCAGGAAGAAAGTACTATAATCATGCCACCCCATCGGCCCTTGAGTCTGGGTTATGGCGGCGAGTAATTTTGGCGCAGCGATGCTATCAGGCGTTACCCATGTAGGACAGCGGCCGCCACACACGCCAATACTACCCGCATATATTGAGTCATTACCGGCGCACCTGGCAACGCATCTGACAATCCAAAGCCAATTAACTGGCCAGGAGGCTGACCATGTTAACTCCATCAGAAGGAACTCTTTATCGAGGCCCTGAGTGCTTCTGGGAACAAAAGTCCAGCGGTGGGGCGGAAGGATCCTCGGCGCTATCTCCCGCCGCTAACCCGAGGCTCAGACAAGAGGGAGACGGAACAATCGTGGCCGAGATAAGATCCTAAAATTGGATGAGAGAGGATCAACAAAGGTAATGCTGTTAGCGCGGGCAGAGGTCTTACCAACAGGCCAAGGTTGCCAGGCTCACTCTGCCGCGTTGCAGATTAAAAATTCGTGTAACCCGTTGCCACACCCTCCCGCCTCTCCTACCCCGCCCACACCTCCAGCCCACTCCATCGTGCGTCTCTGCCCACGTATATGAGTGCACCCGCCGGAAATTATACAGGTGGGAACCATAAAAGGCCAGTAAACCTACCTCGATGGCTAGTATCTCATGCAGTGTTATCGCAGAAGCACCGCAGAGTGAAGGGGGAAAAAGAAAACATTTAAATACATCAGAGACGAGAGGAGATGACTGCATGCAAATGACCCGCTTCATGTGACGCCACAAGAGGGAGGGTGTGCAAAGGGGGAGGAGGGGGGCAGGTGAAGGCCGGCAGATGCTCGTGTTTGCTTTTCCTCGGACAGCTGACCCTACCCATGACACCCTTCCGCCTCTTCATCCTTCTCCTCTTTCCCCTTCAAGTCTCTCTGGCGTCACTAATCACCTTGGCACCACGTGATCATATTACAACTCGACGCATAAAAAGACGAAAGACAAACGAAAGAGCCACACAAAATCCAGCTCTCACGAGGATGTCAGGCTGAGGCGCTGCGGGGGAGGAGGAGGAGAGAGGAGGGCTGGGTGAGGTGAGGCGGAGGGTGACAGAGTGAAAAGCTTTCAGGAACGTCGCAGATGGAAGGGAAGATAGTCTCAAGATCTATATATTTTCTTGGAAATGTATAGTTTCTTCTGCAAAGTAGTTCTGGACTGCCCTGGGCCGGTGCTTCCCAGGGAGTTAAAACACTATCATGTGTCCATCGCTCCTTCCTCGACAGTCAAGTTGAGATATTAAACAACACATTCACTTATCACGAGGATCAGCTGCACCTCCAGTAGTAAAAGAAATTATACATTCGGATTAATTCAAATTAATGTCATGTCGTGGCGTTTTAAACACAGCAGAGCCTCGACGATCCTTGTGATACAGGGACTCCCTCGCAACCTCATCTGTACTACTACTTTTAATCCTAAAACATCAAGGATAAATAAACGACCAGACCACCACACCTTCCTTCCCCCTCCCTACACACACCTACACCATCATCCCTCCAACACAACCTGAACAACACACTTTCCTTCTCTCCCCCTCCTTACACACACCCACACCCTCACTACCCCCAAAAACAACAGCAACAACAACACAAATAAAGACCTAAGACACACCCATACACCACACACAACCTTACCTAACTTCCTTTGGGGCAGATATCAAGATACTCCTCTTATCCAACAAACCCTTTCACTCCATCCACCTATAAGCACTCCTGTCACCGTCGCCCACTTAAACACCCCTTAACTCCCTTGCTAAGGCCTTACTCTCCCTATTAGCCTGGCTGGAAATATCAAGATGCTGCTTATTTCCAACTAATCTTAATGAAACCCAATACATTCCCGGTCAAGGCGAATGTTGGCGTTGGTCTCGGGTTCCAAGGCGGACGAGGCCAATCAAACGCCTCCCCTACTGACGAGAGAGAGAGAGAGAGAGAGAGAGAGAGAGAGAGAGAGAGAGAGAGAGAGAGAGAGAGAGAGAGAGAGAGAGAGAGAGAGAGAGAGAGAGAGAGAGAGAGAGAGAGAGAGAGTCAGCCAGAAGTCCCTAGACCATACGGGAGGTGCTTCAGGAGGAGGAGGAGGAGGAGGTGCAGGGAAGGAAGAGGAGGAGGAGGAGAAAAGGCCACTTGACACGGTGAACCCACAGTGTGTATAGCTCTTGTGTATGTAACTTGAAGACAGCATCGCTCTCCTCCATTCTCTCTCTCTCTCTCTCTCTCTCTCTCTCTCTCTCTCTCTCTCTCTCTCTCTCTCTCTCTCTCTCTCTCTCTCTTTCTCTCTCTCTCTCTCTCTCTCTCTCTCTCTCTCTCTCTCTCTCTCTCTCTCTCTCTCTCTCTCTCTCTCTCTCTCTCTCTATCTATCTATCTCTCTTTACTTCCATGTATTTATAGCGCGTTACCTTCAAGTATATGTATGATTTATTATTTTACTAAACACTTTTTTTCTGGGAAAGAGAAATGTGAAGTGAAGGAAAGAAGGGAGGGGATAGGAGGCCAGGGGAAGGGGGAGGAGGAGGAGGAGGGGGAGGATGGGGAGGAAGGGGAGGAGGGGGTTTGAGCGAAGGGCGGCCGAAGGGAAGGAGTGATGGGTGAAGGATGAAGAAAGAAAGTGAAGGACGGAGGTAAAGGAGGGAGTGCCAAGTGGAGGATAGAGATAAAGGAGAGGACGAGATGGCATAAGAGAAAGATAAAAAAAAAAGTTAACTGTTTCCTAGAATAAAAAAAAGAAAGAAAAAGGGCGGAGGAAAGAAATAAAGAAGAGCAGTTTTAGGCAGGAAGGAATTATTGGTGGAGAGAGAGAGAGAAGAGCGGGATGGAAGAAGGAAAATGTAGTATTGTAGGAGGCGAGGGTGAGGGAGGAGACGAAGGAAGGGTGGGGGAAGGGTTGAGGGAGGGAGTGAGGGAGGGGGCATTGAGGCGGTGAGGAAGTGGGCGTTGAGGGGGTGAGGGAGTGGGTGTGGAAGGGATGAAGGAGGGGATGAAGGAGTGGGAGTTGAGGGGGTGAGGGAGGGGCCGTCTGATAACCTGGTCGTGCCCTACACACAGGTCACCATCACGGGACTAGTTCACGGCCCCGACAACTTGGGTCTAATTGGATTGTTTGCTTCACGGCGCCGTAAACTTGCCTTGACATGCCTGTTATCTCCCTTCCCCCCCTAACTCCCCCTCAAACCCCCCTCAACCCCCCTTTCGAAATGCCGACGAGGGACTCAAGAACACTGGGGAAGAAAAAAAATAATCATCGTGGTCAGCGTATGGGCAGAAAAAGGAAATTCTCCTCCATATGGCGAGGTGTTATCATGAACAGGTGACTTTACTGCCCATCAAACAAGGGGCGGCCAGGCCAAGGGCGTTCACAGGGATTTATTTTATCAGATTTACTGCGCACTTAATAGATAGTTCATACATATTTGTTTAAGTTCCCCCTCCCCCCCGCCTCTAAGCTTGCCTTCTTTGAGTCTAGTTATGTGTCCATGTCCGTGAGGGAAAAAAAATCTTCACATGTTGATTTGGTCATTGACTATAAAGCAACAATGAGGGAAACCTGTTGGCGCGGAGGAAAAACATTTCATTTTATAGTAAGCCGGAGACACTCGTTTAAGTCGAGGCGCAACAAGACATTCAGTAAGGAAATGGTTCCTGAACAACCTGCAATGTCTCTATCAAGTCTTAGAATTTATAAAACAAACTCGTCAGGACTCCAGCGTATGATGTTCAGTCCAGGAAAACCTTGGACTTTCCCGAGACAGTTACAACAGATAAACACACAAGCAAAATTTCTTTCTTTATTTTCAGGATCCTCAGCCAGCCATCAGAAAAACAAGGAAGAGCGGAGGAGGAGCACCAGACCACGACAAACATCTTACCGGGAACAGTTTTCATTTATCGATCAAGGAGTAAACGAAACCCAGCAATACACCTTGACATGAGTGGCTGTTTACGTTACCATGTCATCTGGAATAATGTCTGCCAAACGACCCTTCCCACTCCTCCTCCCCCTTCAAAAGCCAGCAGCGTCGGCGTTGGTGGGTCCCTGAGCAGCGGCAGAGTGAGTTGACGCCCTGCCGCCGAGCCCCGCGTGGGGGTGACTGACACGAGGGCGGGGCGCTGTCGCAATACCTAGCAAAATTGTCTCGTGGAATCTCTTTGTATTATTCACCTACATTTTTGCTGCACCTGCCTGGCGTGCAGTGCCCATGGTGCTCTACCTGTCACCTGAGTGTCGTATATCAGTGGGTGGGGTGGTAATGAGGGCGGTAGTGTCTCCATTGAATATTTATCGTATCAGAGATGCTAGGGAAGTTTCCCTGCTCGGAGGTCGATGCATATGTACCTTGAAGGACGCCGCCCACTGCCTCAAGGATGCGAGTACCAGACAAGCTAATAATTGTTTATTATGCACGTGAGACACGCCCTCCAGACTGTCTCGCACCTGAGAAACTAGGAAGAGAATTATTCTGTCTCCGGGATCACCACATAATAGTAAGCTGTGGGTGTCTGATGGCAGATTTTAATACTTGATAACCACTTCGACGACGCAGTGAAGTCAGTGACACAACACGCACACATTCCTCACACTTATCTTAAGGGAGAAAGACAACTGTCCGTGTGACCTAAGCCTCCACCTGCAGCCACCGCCTCACCACCATCGGTCTGTATGTGGGGAGTGATTTTTTCCGCTCCATGAGTTATAAGCAAAACTAAAGGTGGGAGGAAGACCACACAGAAGATTGAAAAAATAAAACAGTGTTCCTGATGAGGCTACGCCCGTCAAAACATTTTTCTTGGCGTCACCGAGAACACCGCGACGAGCCAAGAAGTGACTGAGGGAAAGTAAATGAGTAGTTGCACCACAGGCAAAGGAGTATCACGTGTCACTTAAGCAGCGACCTACGACCCTGCACCTCACGACGGGCGGCACGAGGAGCCGAGGACGCCCTTACTTCAAGTGGGTGAGCACACCTCCTCGCCACCAACGGCCGCACCCAAAACATCTCAGCGGCGCACTGCTTGTGTTCCCCTCTCCTGCCGAGCATCTGGACACACACACACACACACACACAGACACACACACACACACACACTGCCAGGAGGAGGAGGAGGAGGAGGAGGAGGAGGAGGAGGAGGAGGAGGAGGAGGAGGAGGAGGAGGAGGAGGAGCGTGCTGCCATGTTGACTAAGACAGCTGAGAGGGAGGAAGGGGGTCCCACTGACGCACACTTCACGCTGTTGACTTACTCTTCACGTCGTATTTTCGTTCGTGGGTGTATCGCCTGCCCGGGGGTCACAATGGGACCCACGCTCGTGCCCAACACTGGCAGGGGCACAGGTCATGGGAATAAAACATTTTTCCCCCATTACTTTTACGGCTTGTTGGTACTCTGAATCAGCCACTAATCAAGAACCAACACAACCTTATAAATAGAGAGTGAACATGTATTTATTTTGAGCACTGATTCAGCTTTTAGAATTGTTTTGTAAAGATGAAATAATAACAATCAAAAGAGTTATGCACAACAAGCAAAACGGAAAAGGAAGACAAATTTGTTGAAACATTTTAATCAGTTTCCAGCTTCATCATGCAGGCACGTTCCCTTTTGCCCACTACACCCCCAGACTGCCTCAGCCGCCTCACTCCTGCTGTGCATATTCATCAACCCGCCCCCTCTTTATAACCTTCCCTACCCCTCCCCACCCATCTAAAACACCCATTCTACACAGCCCCACCTCAACTTGTCCCTCTCATTCCCAGTCTGCATAAATTGGATAACATTCCGTTTAAACTTTTTTTTTTTCCCAACATAATCATGATTCCATTAACTAATGTAACTCTAGTCATGCTGGAAATCATAATACGTTAATCATATCTACAAGTACTTACGTTTATCTTTTATGTTTTTTTTCTTATATTTTTCAGTTGCGTAATATTTGCTGATAAATTGGACTCAAGCTTACTTCACAATGGAAACGACTCGTCTTCACAGAGATAGACTCGCAGGGTGGACAGAAAGGCTATGTTGTCTCTCCTAAGTGTTCGTGAGGGATGGCGCGGCTCTGGGTTGTGGAGAAGAAAAATTGGTCGCAATCCATTGATCCGAGGGCGATGGAGGAGCACAATCTTGACGTATCGGGAATCGACTGCTCAGTTTATGTCGTAACTCAGCATTTCCATCGGCCACTCGGGGTCTATGTGGAGGTCGACCTCAGACCTCCCCGAAGACCAAATGCGGAGACTCAACTACTTTTCTCTGGCGCCTCACTTGAATATGGATTCGTGCTTTAAGGCGCTTTAGAACCTCAATGGCGAGGCGAAGACGCAGGAGCTCGTTTCTTAGCGAAGCCTCGACCAATGAATCAATTTACATGCTGGAGTCTTTAGCTGAGGAGTCCATGATGTTTATGGAAATGGAAAGTTGGCTCTGAGTGATGATGATAATGCCTCGACGCAGATAGGAGGAGTGAGATGCCAGCTAAGATAATGATGCAAACACTTGGAAACAAACAGCGCAATGAAGACCCAGATACGTAACGACGGGACTGGAACACGTGGGGCATGGAGGAGTGTGTGTGTGTATGTGTGTATGTGTGTGTGTGTGTGTGTGTGTGTGTGTGTGTGTGTGTGTGTGTGTGTGTGTGTGTGTGTGTGTGTTGAGTGGTGGTGATGTTGCTTGAGTAGCAGTGAGCCAACATATATCCGCGTCTCCTCCCACCTTATCCGTCTCGATGGTAAACGCGTGTCCATCGTCACAGTAATCGCGGTGCGTTGGGCCGGCCCTTGCTGCCCTCCACCCTTCGTCACAGCGTCGCTCTTATCAGCTCATCCTCTTGCTTAACTGGACGCGGCCTGAGTGATGCCGCCCCCTAACCCCAACCCTTTAGAAGCCACGGACGACCAACAAACCGGGCTGGCGACTACCCGCTAACGACCTAACGAACTTACGAGGCACAACTCACCCGCTGCTGTCGACGGCTGCGGTAACGGGTCGCCTAGGGCATCACCTCAAACCAGTGTTCACCTTTATCAGGATAAGCGGCGTGCAGGTCACACGTACCCGAGCGTCAGGTGAAGGACGGCACTGGGATCTAACACATTCCGGTCCAACCTGCCTTTCCACCCCTGATATGTAGGACTGGCGAAGGAAATTACTTCGACTGATTTAGGCTCCAGCCCCGCGGCCCTCTCAACGCTCCCTCCGCGGCCTCGATACCAGTCCTTGTGTTACCGGCTGAAGGTCCTGCAGGGCACCACCCAATGCATACATCAAACGGGAGTCTAATTTACTTTCATTCCATTAAAACTTATATCTTCGTACTCCAGTTCCCTGAAGGATAGCTGAAGGATGTGAGTCTTTTTAATGATGCTTCCCGTTAATGAAGGTGATGGCAGGTGGAGCAGCTACGCGCTCATCGATCCACGACACATTAGTCTTCCGCGTCCTTTGGACCACCCTCACTACTGATTCATAAACTGCGGCCATAAGGTGACCCAAGCCATAAGTCTGCCACATTACTGGACCCTTAACGACCTTGAAGACTCCAATCCGGCCCGGCCAGCGTCGTATCTCTCTCAACAGTTAATTGATATTCAAAATAGTTCGCAACAAATACACTAATAAAATATTCATGAAATAAATTGTGTTCATTGTGTGTGGTGGAGCATTATCACCCGCGTTAAGCCCACCGAGTACCGGTGCGGCAGGAAGGGAGGAGGCAGGCAGGGAGGGAGGCAGAGAGGACCTGTCTGGTGGGAGCCTCGCCACACCATACATGCGACGCTCACTCACTCCAAACCATCCTCAGAGACAACCACTGCCACATAATATTGCAGGACGACGCACCTTCCTTCGCGGGGATGATGTACCGTTGAAGGCATGCTCGCATCTCCCTCACAGACACATCACACCGACACACCTTCCTGGGACACAAAGGAACAACTACATGATGTACAGTAACTTTCTTAGACGGTAGAACCACACTTGTCCATCCTAAGCATCGTCTTACATGATCAATGCCTTGCTAACATCATGCTTATGGCAGATTTTAAAAAGCTTAGATGAAATTTCAAGCAATGTAAAGGATGTGTAAATAAATAAATAAATAAATGATAAGAGGATAAATATCTTGGTATCTTTTCTTGTTTTTTTGCGATGACAGTCGTTTTCTTTTGAGGCTGAACGACCCAACGACCAACCACGCAGGTGTCCAAAGGAGAGAAAGGATGCACTTTGAAGAGAAAGATTCCAGGCGAGAAACACACACACACACACACACACACACACACACACACACACACACACACACACACACACACACACACACACACACACACACACACACACACTGCACAAGAAGAAGAAAAAAAAATCTATAATCTCGCCAAAAGTTTCACGCAATATTCTTTAAATCTATTTTCTCTCGTTCCAGTACCGCACATTCACCTTCCAGCCTCGCGTCTTGCCTGGACTGAAAATATTCCCTTCAGCCTCAAAAGGTTCCTGCCATCCACCTCCTCAGACACACGAGTAGACTAATTCTGCCCTCATCACCACCTCCACAAATGTCTCCTTCAAGCCCTGCAATGCAACGCGACCCACCTCACCTCACCTCACCTGATCTTCCCGCTGCATAAGTAATGACACAGGTGGATCGGGTTCGCCAGGCTAAGATAAGAAGGATATTTTGAGTTAATTTGCCGCCCAGGTGAGGTGCCCGGTGACCTGTGACTTACACGTCGGCTCGTGAAGCTTCACGTTTCTGCAGCATCGCACACAGTGTACACGTTTCATAACTCTCAGCCTTAACGTGTAATTAAGTGATCAAATCCTGGAATACTTCTGATCGTGAAACACTAACCCGAGATGTTGGCCTTTTGTTCAATTTTCTCCCCCTTCAAAGAGGAAAAATTCTTGAGATCATATATTTTCAAGCAATTTGCAGTCTTGTCTAAATTGATTTTCCTCGGATAAGGGTAATCGAGAATAAATTATTTCCCAGCTTCTCAGATGAAATTACTTCGTTCGCTGCTAAGAAATTGATTATTTGATTCAAGTTATAGAATTCATAGGCAAGATGATCTTACTCTCGCTCTGGACGAACTCTAATTCATTTCATCCCATAATTAAGAGAATGAGTAATTATTCCATGACGCTGAATTGTAGCGTAATTTCACCTAAATCAAAATTAATTAATGCCTCGGAAGCCTCAGTTTTCCATAGTCTCTCATCATAAAATTGAATAAATTCCCC
>JAXIVD010000064.1:17500-25000 GCA_036785275.1 Cancer borealis
CGGGCAGGACGTGCTGATGATGTCCTTGTTGTGTGTCTCTCAAGCAAGTACTTGGAGGGTCGCACACCACTACCACAGAGGACTGTGCCAAGTATGACCGCAGCTTCAACTAAACACACTCGACACAAGCGTCAAAAGGAAGGATTCTACCACTCCTTGACGGCCACGGTGGAATATCTCTATTACAGTGGTCTTGCAGGTTTGAGCCGGACGGACACGCTCGTCTTGCACTATCATGGAAAGCAGCAGCGTGTTCTGGCAATGGTACATCACACTCAAGACTAGGATGCCCTGCAGGGAGCACCTCCACGTAGCATAAATTCATGTTTATCGCCACAGGCCTCTCCGATCGCATCAGTGAGTGCAGGCGACGCGAGCAACCCTCAGCCACCCTTAGCCTCATCCCCTTTCAATATCAGGATTGCCAAAGACAGAGATACAAAATCAATGGTTTTAAGTCTTCCAAAATGTTGAACTCGATTTCACTGAAATCGATGCTTGAATTTTTTTTTTAAGTTATCTCTGAGGTCAGGCGGGTCAGGTCACAGCCCAGCAAGTATTATACCTCCCGAGGGCAGCGGGGCTGCATACATTTCACAGTGGCTGGCTCGAGGGTGTGGCTCTTCTGGGTAAAAAGCAGCTGCTTCTGATTCATGTTTGCAGGCGGTCGTTGGTGCCGCCGCCTCGCCACGGTAACCATGATCAACGGATATTATTATACTGCATTAAGTATCTCGAGGGTAATTTTCATGCGAATACAGCCGGTTTCTGTCCTGAAGCTGCACGAGCGTGTGCTGGGACATGAAGAACGCTTGGAGAACAACAATTTTGTGGTTTTGGTGGCTTAAGGATGCCAGTAGTAATGCAACAACTGGCAGACACGCGAGGAAACACAGATGTTGGGGAAAGCGATTCCGGTACTGGACACTCGGTGAGAGGTGAGACAGGGTGGGGAGGAGGGTTAAAGAGCTCTCTGTCAGTTTCTGTTTGTCAGTCAATCTATCGGTGTTTGTCTGTCTTCAAATCCTCTTCAGGCTTTCATTAGGTTACCCTGAAAGCTGCACGCATGATACGATCCTAGTGGAAGCCCATCCTGAGCCCAGCCTCCCGCCGCTCCTCCAGAACAAACATCGTCTGCTCGGCAAACATGACGAGATGGCAAGTGACCGGAACAGATGCTGAGCCGCCAAGTGCTGACTAGCACGCCATTGGCCCGTTAATGAGCTACTGAGCGGTGCAGAGGAAAGGCCTCGCCCAGCACCGGCAAGATAATGAACAATCCTGTGCAAGTAAAGGTTATTTTAGTCAATGATTAAGTGAATAGTTATAACAAAAGGCCAAGATTCTGAAGGAAGTGATCTGGAAGTTAAATAAAAAAGTTATGCAAGATAATAGAGTTAAATGTGTTCTGGGAATAAATTTAATCCAGTTAAAATGAAGACTTCATATTTTCTCAACCAACTTCATTTTAACAGAAAAGCAACATAACATAAATATATATATATATATTTTTAAACCACTACTTGCAAAATAAACTATCAATACGATTTACTCTCAAACACACGATATAAACAAGCTTCCAGCATACTCAGGCTTATCACACCATGCTTCAAATACTAATTATTGGAGTAAAATTACCAGAATCTTCTTGACTCAAACTGTGAGTATTATCGAGACAGTTACTGCCGCCCCCCACCACCATCACCCCCACCACCACCACCACCATCACCCCCACCACCACCACCACCACCACCACCACCACCACCACCACCACCTGCCTCCAGGCCTCACCACACATCAAACTAAGACCAACTCAGGAGGGCCGCCGGAACCACCTTTACAATTACAACCTGGTCCTCGATCCAGGCCACACCGAGCACATGTTCACCAAGACCATGAGTGTGAGGTCACTTTATGCATATAACTTCTTTTTTTTCAAGTCTGTCTCCAGGCACGATGAACATCCGCTTGCTCGGTCAAGCGTGGATTGCGGAGCAGAAGAAACTTTAGTGTGTGGGCGGGTGGGTGGGCGGGAGGGTGGTATAGTGAGGCTGGGGAGATGCGGCCGACGAGGAGCATGGGAGAGAACACCCGCCATGTGAGAGGCCGCGGCGTGAGCATACCAGCACTAAGGAGCAGGTGTGTGTGTGTGTGTGTGTGTGTGTGTGTGTGTGTGTGTGTGTGTGTGTGTGTGTGTGTGTGTGTGTGTGTGTGTGTGTGTGTGTGTGTGTGTGTGTGTGTTCAAAGTGCACATCTAGTGGTAAATGCTGTTGGTATATGAAAACTTAATGGCCGTAATTGTAACTCTTTCTCTTTTTAACACAGAACAACAAATAAAAGATACAAGAATATAATAAAACTAACTTATGTATAACTCGAATCTAAGTTTAAATCACAATCGACTCGACCAGTCACTCTACTCCTTAACCCTGTCCCTGTCATTGAAATAAAATCATAAAATGTCACTAACAAAATACTACTAACGTAATTCTAACTTTAATAGGCTCGATGCACATACGAAAACACATCAGTCACGATTTCAAATTTACTTTAAAAGAGAGATAAAGAACAATGCCAAAAGAATGAACCGACAAACACCTTCAACACTAATGAAACTGTAAAACTAAAGATGACAAAACAAGTAATTAAGTATTGAATTACGAATTAATGGGGTCATGGTAATAAAAAGAAGAGATGATTAAAATGAGAGAGAGAGAGAGAGAGAGAGAGAGAGAGAGAGAGAGAGAGAGAGAGAGAGAGAGAGAGAGAGAGAGAGAGAGAGAGAGAGAGAGAGAGAGAGAGAGAGAGAGAGAGAGAGAGAGCCAGCCAGCATGTACAGGTGTAGGCTGTGATATAATGAAGGAAGAATACATTATTACTCCTGTGAATAATTAAGTCTACACAGGAGAAGGAGGAGGAGGAGGAAGAGAAGGAGGAGAAGAAAAAGAAGGAGAAAAAAAAGAGAGGAAGGATGAAGGAGGGTAGGGAAGGAGGAAAAGAAGCAGGGAAGCAGGAGTAGCAGGAGGAGGCTGGGGCGGTGTGTGTCTGCTGCCTTCGTCTCCCGCCATTGTCTTCCGCTGCATCTCTCTTTGTTAGCAAGGCTTTAATTTTCTCGTTGTCTTGTTTACTGCTCGGCGGCACAATGCTTCTCGCCGGCCGGGCCATTGTGCTAAGGGATTTACGGCCAAGACTCCCATACGTGAATGAAAACACGTGCTGGAGGGAAGGAAGGAAGGAAGGAAGGAAGGAAGGAAAGAAGGAAGGGAGGAAGGAGGGAAGGAGTGTTGTCTCTTGTCCCTCACGCAGCGCCATCTACCCTCAGGCGTCCCTTATGTTGCTCTCTGTGTCCTTTGCTGTTCCTGTTGTTATTGTTCTATTTAACTCATTCATTTCCTTCTTTCTCGTTTTTTCCTCTTTGTTCTACTCTTTTTGTTTTTTCTCTCGTCATGATTTTATAAGTCTAGTGTCCTTTTTAATAATTTTTGTGGTTGTTTATATATTGTTTTGTATATAATTTTGTTACCTAGAGTTGTTTGTTCTTTATTGTATTGTATTTTTTTTCTTTTTTTTTCTTTTTTGCTTTTATTATCGTCTTCTATAAGCTTCTTCTAGTTTATTAGTCTGTTAGTTTATTGTCCAGTCCTGCCAGATATCAACAAGCTTTATGGCGACTCATTCATGTCTTGTCGCATTTCTGTCACAATTATATGCGACGAGATATTATTATACTGTTGTGTGTTTGTGTGTTTGTGTTTTGAAGTTTATATACATTTCCATAATCTTCTACGTCATTTAGTCCCTTTGTGTCGCGTCAAGATGCAGCCTCAGGGCACCTCAGACCCACCTGGCGAGGCTTGTGAGTGGCCGGGACACACTCACCTCACCTGCTTCTCTAGTGATTTATCTATTGGCAAACACCTGCTCGTTAAGAAGGGGAACACCTCCAGGAAGTATTCTTAAGTTAGACGATCATAAATCTTATTCCGATGTCAGGGAGTAAAGTTTCACGGGCATGAGAGGAGGAGGTTGTGATACGCCACTCAATTTCTCAAGTCAGGCTTCAAATGCTGTAATGTGGATATGAATTTTTGGATTAGAAGCTACGTACTTTAATGAAGCCTTTTGATTTATTGTGATTAAGAAATTTTCATACAAGTCAAGCGAATGATTTGACGAAGGAATAACGTATCCATCCCCCGACACACACACAAACACACACACACACACACACACACACACACACACACACACACACACACACACACACACACACACACACACACACACACACACACACACATACAGTACGTAGATACTCCCTTAAGCAATGTTTAATCCCGCCTTGTTTGTTTGTCTGACAAAGCCTCACCAACACGATGCCAAATCAAGGTCTGGTGAATATGACCTCAAAGAAGCTATGTGCACTTGTCGTCTGTATCACATCCAATTATTCTTCACACCGCAGCCACGCCCATGATTCATAAACAAGCTGAGGTTTGATTATAATTGAGCAATGCATTATAAACTAGACGGCAGGACAGGCGCCAGATGGATGTTTCGCATGTAAAGATAAGAATATATATTTGTTTAGAAAAGCAGCGGGCCATCCCTCCCGGGCAGTCCAGAGGAACCCGCTGAGGGAGTCCCGAGCCGCAGCTGCAACACCGGTGTGCAATCACATGCCATTCCATCAAGATCCTCATCCTGGAGGTCGGTCTCACAGCGCTTGCACCCCCCGGCGATCGCCTGGCCTTCCTACCGTCCATTCTCGAGCCTGTCAGACTTCATGCAGTCGGGCTTCATAACACTCACAGCCCCGCGCCGCCGAGCCCAGCGTGCATTGGGCTCCCAGTTGTCAAGTTCCATAATGTTCGCAGTCTATACTGAAAACCAGCGAAAGTATCACAGTGATAGCGGGATATTCCTCGTCTTCCTTCTCCTGACGGGGGCAACGTAGCAATTTTACACTCCCGACCCAGGCCATTACGAGGGCCTTGTAGTGTCTTGCCTCCACGCGGGACGAAAACAGCAATGGTGCAATAATAATGTATAAAGTGTGAGGTCAACACGTACTAAAAGTGTTCCCAATATAACAAAAGAATAACTTTCTACTTGTAGCTATGGTGCAACTCTTCGCCCTTATATTAAACTTGAACAACATTTATTGCTCTCTACTTCTCCTCCTCCTCGTGTTGCCTATTATCCTCCCTGTTGCCTCCCCGTCGCTCGCCACAGTCCCCACGCCCTTGCACCGCCGCACCAGCCTCAGCACGGCACACGTAGGCACACCCGCGGACCACCAACACACGATAAACCTCAAGATCCACCATCCTAAGTCGTTCCTAAGATGAACTACTGCTCGTCCGACCACTTTTCCCCCTCGACCTGTACGGCACCATTCTGCACAATCTCAAACCCGCCTCCAGAACCACATGATCTGGGCATAACTACCCCGTGCTCGGCCGTCCAAGGGGAGATGCAGGTCTGGCCCCTCGACACATGACAATTTATACCCACCGTTAACCTCTGACCTCAATAACCAACCCCGACCTTATCCGAATACGAATGTCCGATTAAGCGAGAGATACTTACGCCTATTTAAGCTGACTAGCCCCTCCTCCCTCCTCTGCTTATCTCCTTCTTCCTCATGAAGACGATAGAGGAGGGCGAAGGGTGTAGGGTTATAGGGAGGGTCGTGGGTATGGGCGAAGGGAGGAAGGAAGGGCCAGGTAAGGCAAGACTAAGACATCATCATCCCTAGACCTCCCGCCAAGACCCTCAGCTCCTACAGAATAATCTCTACGGCGCCCTAATCCCACGGCAAGAGGACAAGGCCTTCGAGCCGACCCTTGGGACGCGAGGCACCACCACCATCACCATCTCAACCACCACAACCATCACCACCATCACCATCCCCACCACAACCATCACCACCATCACCACCACCACCACAACCACTAACACCACCAACACTACCACCACTAAACGTGACTGGCTAAACAAGATTATTCAAGAAAATAGCGAAACAAAGCAACAATGAGGTAAATAAAAGGAACAGAAAATTTACGAGGAAAGAGATAGGAAAGAAATAAAATGTATAAGGGAAAATAAATTAACTGAAGGTGATACTGGAGGGAAAAAAAATATAAACATTTAAACAGAAAGTAACAACAAAATACGTGAAACAAGACACATTAATGTTCTGTTAAACCGAAAACAATGCAAGGAAATTCTGGTGAGAAAACACGACATACAACAACACACAAACCAACTTAGAAAAGATGCAACAGAAAAACAAATGAAACAAAACACATTAATGGTTTTCTTGCCTCGTTTACAGTTTCCTCTGAGGTGAAGGTACGACTAAGCCAGGATCAATAGGTCTGCGTGGAGCATCACAAGCTTAAAAAATCCCTTGGTGACCTTCGTTTTACCCTTATGTGACTGTCTTTGTCGTTTTCATGATCATCGCCCTCCTCTTCTTCTTCTTCTTTCTCCTCCTCCTCCTCCTCCTCCTCCTCCTCCTCCTCCTCCTCCTCCTCCTCCTCCTCCTCTTTTGATTAATAATGGAACAATCATGGCACACAAATTCAGCTGAATCTACATACACGCAGAAACGATAATGAAAGATGAACTTACTGGACTAAGTATCAACACTTATTTCAGAAAGAAGAGGAGGAGGAGGAGGAGGAGGAGGAGGAGGAGGAGGAGGAGGAGGAGGAGGAGGAGGAGGAGGAGGAGGAGGAGGAGGAGGAGGAGGAGGAGGAGGAGGACCAGCAATAAGGGACAGCATTACAAAACATCGACTCATGGACTGACACAAAAGCAATCGCTCATCCCCCAAGAGCTGACGCGGACAATTTGATTTCATTTCAGATTAACATATTAATCATGCAGCTCCGTGTCGGCGCTTAATGACGCCGCGCACCTCATAAACATGCATCAAAAGGGGGAGTGAGTTTGTTCTCCCTTTCTTAATCAAACCATAGTTGACATTAACTGTTGCCGTGAAGAAAAGGTGGGACGTGGCTCTTTTGTCTTGTCTCTCCGCTAACCACCAACAGCTCCCACTAAATTGTATGTAACCTAACCTAACCTAATCCAATCTAACTATACATAACCTAAACTTAACTACTTAATCCACCCTAACATGTGAAGGTGAGACGTGGTTCTTTTTTCTCTCCGCTAACCACCAACAGTTATCACTAAGATGGATGTAACTATTTTGAAAACCTTGTTGGCTTCTCATGACTAACCTTTTCGTAATGCACTGGAAGGATTTATGATGTAACTAAATGATAAGTTGGAGTGATTACAATTAACTGCAGGGGAAGTTATAATAAGTTTGGTATTTACTCGGAAAGAAGTGAATGAATTGCGGTAAGATGTAAAGTAGCATGAAAAAAAAAAAATTAACAAAGAAATAATCAATAATTTTAGTCGTAAGTCTGTGTAAGAGTTCCAGCTCAATGGACTTGGCATTCAATATCTGTCATAGCA
>JAXIVD010000064.1:30000-47500 GCA_036785275.1 Cancer borealis
CTCCAGGCACTCTCCCTCCCGACCCGCGATAAATTCTCGGAGTGTGAGCTTGATGGATCCGTTCGTACCCGGGACGTGAGGAGAACTGTTATGCCCACTGCAGGAAATATGACCACGGTGTTAACGGCAGCTACGGGGGGGGGTGTGGTGGGTGGGCTGGGATTAAAAGGATTAAAACACCAGGACAAGATGACATGAGAGGAGAAGCGAGGACGTGGAAAGCAAGAAAAAGATAAACAAGAGCAGGAATAATAACGAGGAAGTAACGGATGGTAGGCCTTTGAATTTATGTATTTCATTATCAAAGGTTAGTCTAATGGTATTTTATATAATCAAAAGGAACAGGAGAGAAGAATTATAATGAATGAGTAAGGTAAGAACATCTTCAAACAAGGCAGAGGTACCATGCTTCGTGCCTCACTCAGACAGCCGAGAAGAATTTAATGGAAGGTATAAAAATAAACTGACTAAAGACAACACATCACTATGCACAGGAAAAGAAAGGTAAACGGAGGTATATCATAGTAGTAATTTTATTATTTTCATATTTATTTTGTTGATGTTTATTCATGTGATATTTTTACTTTGATTCTTAAGTTCTGCTTTTCTTGTTTTTTTTTTTCGCGTATTCCTAACATTCTCGCTTAAATTCCTTACTTAGGCTCTCTCTCTCTCTCTCTCTTTCTCTCTCTCTCTCTCTCTCTTTCTCTCTCTCTCTCTCTCTCTCTCTCTCTCTCTCTCTCTCTCTCTCTCTCTCTCTCTCTCTCTCTCTCTCTCTCTCTCTCTCTCTCTCTCTCTCTCTCTCTCTCTCTCTTTCTTTCTCTCTGGTAGTGGAGGTGGGAGGCGTGAGGGTGACTCCTGTAGACTTGACATTCGCCATACGAGTGCCAAGTTTCTATTTGTTTGTTTATCTATTCATCTATCTATCTTTATTTAGTTTTATTTTTTACATTAATACTCATGATTTAATTTATAAAGTTTTTCTTTATTAACGCTGCATTCCCACACACACACACACACACACACACACACACACACACACACACACACACACACACACACACACACTATACATACATACTCACACACATACACATATACACACATACATACATACGTGTCTAAGCACACATGGTTTATACAACACTACTAACGCATATATACATACTATTACATAACATAGTTACAAAAACGCAGCATAAGTTAAACTAATTTCAAAATTGGCTTCAAAACATATAAATTTAACTATTTTAAAACTTGTTCGCCAGCTTTTTTGTTCACCTTGAAGCTGCAAGGTGCTGACACCACCACCACCACCACCAACAACACCACCACCACCACCACCACCACCACCACGTACCTACCTAAGCCACTGTTCTCTACTTCAGCTAAAACGAAGCTAAGATGAACCAAAACTTGCTTATATCATTAATTTTCTATTTCTGCATGAGTTCACATAATCACAGAACAATTTGAACAACTCCGTCCATAAACGTTGTTCTTGGCTTTCTAACGACTACATCAACAAGCATTCGACCTCTTACAGATAACCACAACGCCTTAACAACCTCACTCAACGCCGATAATGATTCTCCTCCCCGTGTTCTCTGCTTGCCTCGCTAAAATAAATGTGTCCGTCCAGTTACATAAAGCAAGAAGTGTCGGCGAAGGAGTGAAATCATGTCTGCGATGGTGTGTGTTAGAGCAGCACACACACACACACACACACATACACACACACACACACACACACACACACACACACACACACACACAGTGCCCCCAGTGACGCGAGCAATCAACAAGAAGCCATAAAACCAGCGAATGTTTACCCTCACCAGATGTCAACACGCCTCGGGAACTTGCTAATCTGCGAAGGACCGCTAATGTATGTACAGTCCTCCGCCTCCTCCTCCACCTCCACCTCCATCTCCTCCTCCTCTTCCTCCTCCTCCTCCTCCTCCTCCTCCTCCTCCACCTCCTCCTCCTCCTCCCCTCCTCCTCCTCCTCCTCCTCCTCCTCCTCCTCCTCCTCCTCCTCCTCCTCCTCCTCCACCTCCTCCTCTTCCTCCACCTCCATCTCCTCCTCCTCCTCCGTAAGCTAGGCTGCAGGCTACTAAAATCCGGTTGTTCCATTTAGCGAGATAACTGATCGGGCTGACACGGGCGTTGGTGTTGATCGCTCGTGGACTCCATAGCCTCCAGAAAGGGGCGTGTCCGGGACTGTGAAATATTTATCCCTCTTCACTCTCCTCCCTTTCCTTTCCCCCTCCTCGTCGCTGCCTTCCTCCCCTCCCTTCCCTCCCACGTCCTCCCCTACCCGCCTTCTCCGACACTGGTCCTCGTTCGTCACACTGTCACACCAGGTAATATTTCAGCACAAATTGCATGCCTCTCACTTATTTTTCTGCAGCCGAGGTATTTAGAGCTGTACCCACGTTGTCGCAAACACCAGCACTATTTACTATTATTATTTTTATTGTTCCAGGTTTATATTTTTAATGGGATTTTTTTTCTTCTATTTTTACGATCTTTGGAGTCAAATCTATTTTTCTTTAATTTTTTTTTTTTCAGAAGCATTTGAGTAATTCGAGTTTCTCTGTTGTCGTCTGTTGTAGGAGGTTGATGAGTTTCGCTGCAACGATGTAAAGAAATATTCCGAATACATCTCTGCGCCATGCAACGACAAGACAGACAACGTTAAGAGAGGAGACTATTTAGACCATTATTTTTCTTGGACCACGTACCGAAACCTGAAATTGGTCGCCAAAAACTGTCCGTGTCAGGTGAGGAAATTCCGCGTTCCTCTTCCGCCGAGAGCGTCCCCCGGGAGGAGAGAGAGTGAAGCAGCAGTCTTATGATGGAGGGCGGGAGTCGTCAGAAAGTGGACATGACCATTCCAAGCATCCCGTTACCTGCTATCTACTTGCCCTGTCATTTCGTGTCTATTAAGGTCCCGTTTCCAATCGTTTGTGTCTGCCTTGTCACTCCACTCGGCTGGTTCTCCCTTAACTTAGATTTCTTGCGTGAAAGCCGGCGTTTAACGAGGCTGCCAGAACAGGGAAGCGCCTAAGAGAACGTATCGACCACTTAAAACCTGCATAACTTTAAACAAAAGCCGTATGAATATCCTCTGTTGACTCAGCACTTTGAACATAATTAGCTAATCTGTGTTATCAGTGTGTGCAGAAGCTCAAGATCGTATCGTCCTAATGACCTGCAACACTCTATAATCTACAAATTACTCGACATCAATACATGCTTTTAGGGAGCAGCAGCATCGGGTTAATTTTCCTCCAGACACTCAAAAAAATGTATGATTAGGATTCAATTCATTATAGAAACTCATGTAATTCCAGTTAAAGATTTCTAAAGATTAAGAATAAGTGGTTAAAATTTCCACCATCATCATTAAAAACAGCTCTAGACACTCAGCTTCTCTCTCCTCTCCCATCAGCATGCCCATGTTAAGATGATGCCTGGCCGACACCTGGGATGCTGTGGACTGCCTTCACTCACTGGCCGTCCCGAGGCATGAATCCCCATTGAGTGAGTGTATGTATGTTTTCAGACCGAGCAGGACCTCCCGGGGACTCACCAAGTGGCTTCCGCTCAAGTCATGTCAGAAAGAATGAACTAAGACATGACATGAAGATGAGGATTGACAGACAGTGGCAAGGAGAGTAAATAAGTAATAATATAAAACATAATAAAAAGTAAATAGAAACGAATAGAAATCATAGCAAACGATAGCAACTATAAGAAATAAACTACATAGGATAATCAAACCAATTACAAAGCAACAGAAAACGCAACACAAAAAAACAAAAACAAAAAGTGAAGTTAATCAAGCAGCCTGCCGGACGGAGGGAACGTGGTAAGAAAAACAAACAAGTGAGACCAAACAGGAAAATAATGCGAAGTAAAATGGATTCAGACACATCGAGGCTTAAGATGGCATGTGTGATACAGTAGCGAGGAAGGCAATTAAGGATAAATATGATAATAGTATGATAATGCCAATTAAACAGAGAATTAGAATAAGGAAAAAAATGTGCCAGATCAAAGAAGATTAAGAGGTAGATGATGCAGGGGAGGAGGAGAATGACATGAAAAACAAACTAAAAAGAACTGAAAGATAACAATACTAAATAGATTAAAAACATAACAAAGAAAATAAAGATAAAGAGAGTATAAGTATATGCATTAAGGAAATAAAACAAAGTATCATTCCAGAAAAAAAGATAGATGAAATAAATTAATAAAATAAATCCAGCAATGAAGAGGCAAAAAGCAAATAACAAATTATATATAAAAAAATAAATATCAGTGGAGGTAACATGAGAACAGACTTTTGCATAAATAATGGTTTAATCTCAGGCAAAGGAATGATAAAACGTAAGAGAACACGACACAAAGACGACCAATGCCAATAACTTAAGATTGTAAAGAATAATTAACTACAAAGAAGTGCATAAATAACTAAAATGTACCGAAAATCAAGAAAAAAGTTCGACGACTGTAACCAAAGAACCAAAGAGAGAGTAAATTAATAGATAATATGTATAAAACAAGAACAATTAAATGTTTAAACATATATAAACCAAGAACCAAAAGTGAAAAAAACGCAACTAAGAACAAGAATATTTGAAAAAACAAGTTAGAAAATAAGAAATAAAAAAATAATAAGAAAATAGGAATAACGAAAACTTTTTACATCAAATAAAAAATAAAATAACAAGAACATTTGAAAAAACAACTAAGAAAATAAATAAAAGACAGAAAGACTCTACATTAGTAATCCCAGAGCATCCTTTGACCTAAACCACCTCCTTCAGCGTATCTCCGGGAGGTGGAAGTAGAGGAGGAGGAAGAAGGAGAGGAGGAGGTGGAGGTGGAGGTGGAGGTGGAGGTGGAGTTGGAGTTGGAGGTTGAGGAGGTGGAGGTGGAGGAGGTGGTGGTGGTGGTGGTGGTGGTGGTGGTGGTGGTGGAGGGATGTGGTCTTACTTTTATTTTATTTTTATTTTTTGCCCTGTGGGAGGTTAAGAACTCAGGATGTTGCTCTCAATGGACTTTTTCTCAAGTTCCCACCATTTCGCTTTCTCCTACCTGACCGCAAGCCTCCACGACGACCTGACTAACCAGACTCACATACCTTTGCCTCTCTCTACCTGACTTACACAGCAATGACACGTGATCAAAGGACTTATTTAACGCCAAAGTGAAGGATTATTGAGATGGTTTGATAAAAATAGACACACAAATATGTAGGTGAATATCTTTAGTTAGTGCCAATATTAAGAAATCACTGAAAACAAGATAAAACTGTGTATCTACTCTATTCCTATGTACTAGTTGATCTATAGTGTATAAGTGAGACTATTTACAGCAAGACACAGACCAGCAATACTAAACTAACTCTTTATGTTCACGAGGAAAATATATAAAAAAGTGTTATAGTTTCAAATCCATCTGAAAAGGTAATATTTAGGAAGATCTAAAGCCAAGTCAAGAAAGAGAGAACAGTGTATGAATCAACTTTAAAACGTGCGCCTCCATGTTGTTTATGGTTCCAGGTCTTAATGTCAATGCACAAGGGAGACCTATAATAAAGCGTCCACGTGAAGAATTGTGGCTTCCATATTTTTTTGGTCTATTAATTTAAAAAAGTCGAAGTGGTGCGCGACGTCATGGCGGCCGCGATAACTCACGATAATACGAATAGTTAGCCAAACCGGTTTTTTCTTCTCAGCTAAATCGAGTAAAAGATGAGGGATAATTCTGACATATGTGTCGTACACAAATACTTTGGACTGACCCTCTCTCTCCCTCTCTCCCTCTCTCTCTCTCTCTCTCTCTCTCTCTCTCTCTCTCTCTCTCTCTCTCTCTCTCTTACACACACACACACACACACACACACACACACACACACACACACACACACACACACACACACACACACACACACACACACACGAGGGTTCACTGGTTTCCGCCGTGGGATCAATGAGTGCCATCGCCTGCACAGGATGTCAAGGTAAAAAGTAAACCTGAGCCGACGGCCAAGTTTTTACCTGGCCGGACGCGCCTTCAGAAGCACCACAGAGGCTAGAACCATTCACTCCCGCCCCTCCACTTGTCCCCCGGCACCACCACCACCACCACCACCACCATCACCTCGACCACTCTCTCCGTCTCCCACATCCACCTTCCCCTCTCCTCCCGTCACCATCCCCTATCAAGCTTCCTGTTCGATGCCCCCGATTCGCTAATAATAACACGTTATGACTCCAGTAAAAACAAGGCAGCCGTCTTTACACCGCGAGCCCCGGATGAACTCTGGAATCTGGACGCCCTCGAGCCATGCATCACTTCCTTGTTTGTCCCTCGTGGTGGCCAAGCAGCGGCGGGACTCAAAACACATCTCTCTCTATGGTTACTTAGGTTCCCAGTCACGGGCGATGGGTAATAAAACCTTCCTTTCCTGATGCTGTCTGAGGTCGTGTCCGGCGTTGATCGAGAGTCAGTGAACAGGACACCGTTAGGACATCCAGCCTCGCATCCTTTCCCATCCTCCTTGGGCAGAGATCTTCCGTCGAGCAGGAAATCTCAGCTAGTTTTTAATATTTCCTGTTTATAAGCATGTCTGTCTGTCCCTTGTGAATGAGAAATCCTTCATCCTTGTAATCAGTGACGTGAGAGAATCAAATAATTGCTGGATAACTAAAGAGGAATTTCACGAGGTGTTAACCCGTGCCTTCCGGACGCTTCCTAAACGAGCTAAGACGTAACATGAGCCATCAATTACACGCAATCAAGATGAACAAGAATGCAAGCTTTGACGCTTCTACATCACATCTCCTCCCGCGGGGCATCGTAGCAGGCAAGTAACAGCTGATAATGGGAGGCTAATGTGCAGCAGCAGCAGAGACACGTGCATTCCCTCCGGTGATAGTGACGGAAAATGACAGGTTTTAAAAGCTTTGAAAAACATCCAACACTCGAGGGATGACGATAAAATAAAACAAAATGTACAAAAAATTAAACTACTTAACCGGAATTCGTAAAAAAAACACAAAGCACAAAGCTCAGTCTTATCATACTTAAGGTTCAATTGTGCTTTCGTTATAGACTCGTAAAGATTAATATAACATAAAAGAGGATTGACATTTCTTAGTAATAATTCTAGAGAGTGAATGTCAGAACGGATTTCGGTGAATAACTCTCTCTCCCTCTCTCCCTCTCTCTCTCTCTCTCTCTCTCTCTCTCTCTCTCTCTCTCTCTCTCTCCGGGGCTTCCGCTGGGCAGCCTCAAAAAGCAGGTTGAACGTGACCTTAGCGCATGACACTGCCACGGCGGGCGGGAAGAAAGGAGAAGGGAGGGGAAGAGAGCGAAACCGTGGGAGGAGGAGGAGGAGGAGGAGGAGGAGGAGGAGGAGGAGGAGGAGGAGGAGGAGGAGGAGGAGGAGGAGGAGGAGGAGGAGGAAAGAAAGAAAACTCATTATGAAAACGACTGGGGAAGGGAGGGGAGAGAAACGGAGAAAAATAGAGAAACTGGAAGAGAGAGAGAGAGGTGAAGGAAAGGAAAATAGAGAGACGACGACTACTAGAAAAAGTGAGGGCGATGGAAAAGAACATACAAAAAAGAAAACAAGACAAGGACAAAGAAAACACAGATGATAAAAGAAAAGAAAAGAATATGAACAAAAACATGCAGTAGGAAAAGCAAGAGAAGGAAGACGAGAATAGAGACAAGAACGTGGACTAGGACGAGGAAACTGTGCATTTTGCCTTATACCCTCGTCCAGTGCCTTGCTTCCGTTGCCCCGAGAGGAGGAGGAGGAGGAGGAGGAGGTAGTAGTGGTGGTGGTGGTGGTAGTGTGGCCGCATTTCCCTGCACTCTCGTCCCGGCGGTAACGGTGTCGGAGCTCCGGTTCACTGAAAGGGTTTATGAAGCCTTGCACCGAAGCTAATCCCATTATGTATTTGCACACACGTTTTTGCCGACCGCCGAGATTATATGCCCACTGATTCATGGACTGGGAAAACGCAGTGACAAGTAATGAGTACCGGTTGCCATAAATCCAAACGGTGGAACAACACAACAGAAAGAATGACATTTTCTCTTTTTCCTTCCACATTAAATTTTGAAGAGAAAGCGTTGGTTGATTTCTATATAGTGAACATAAATAGAAGACTGAGAGAAAAAAAGATGTGTGAATAAATAACTTCTTAACTAAACCCAAGTATCGTCAGGTCTCACAACACGGTAAAACTATTGTTGATGCTAAATAACAGAGTTGAAAAAGATTAGAAGAGAAATTTAAACGTTAAGGGAAACACTAATCGTCCGCCGTCCTTTGTGTGGGTGAGTTACGTTCGCCACTTCATTCAATGGGGAAGGTGATAAACATTTGAATTAATAGAAACTGTAACGAACACCCTCGGACGATGCAAGCTAATCACCTGCACCTGCCGACCACGGGACACCACACACACACACACACACACACACACACACACACACACACACACTCTCTCTCTCTCTCTCTCTCTCTCTCTCTCTCTCTCTCTCTCTCTCTCTCTCTCTCTCTCTCTCTCTCTCTCTCTCTCTCTCTCTCTCTCTCTTTATCATCTCCTTCTAGAAACATATTATGCCGGTTCTATTTCAAAACACACACATACACACATACACACACACACACACACACACACACACACACACACACACACACACACACACACACACACACACACACACACACATCTTCCCATTCACTCATGAAGCCATAAATCCTGAGACCCATCAGATTTATGACTTACAGTAGTTTCAGCCACACTTTTGCCATTCACTTTCCAAACTAATCTTCCCTCCTGATTACATCGCAGATACCAGATAAGTGATGCAAAATTACTGTAGCCCAGATCCTATTTCAGCTACTGGGCGTTGCTGCTGACATGTGGCTTAGCTGGTGCTCCTGTTGCACAAATTTATACCACACTCTGTATAGACCCATTGCTGAAGTAACATACGAGTCAAAAGAGAACATAAGAATATAAGAAAATAAGGAGGCTGCAGGAGACCAGTTGATCTACACAAGGCAGCTCCTGTGCACCTAACACCTAACACCTACCATCTGTTTTCTTCATCCATAGAGCGTGGGACAAACTAATTTTCATAATATTAATGGAAACTACGAGGGAAGGGAAACTAAATGATGAAGAATGGACACGATGATTACCAAGTGACAATTCTTTCTTTAATGTGATATTTCATGGTGTAAGATTAACTGTTTTATTTCTTGATCGAGTTTCTGAGTTCGCCACTAGATGACTCTGCTGATTTCTTTCAAGTGCGTCATTTAGCTATCTGAGAGTGGCAGTGCAGTCACATTTTTAGGTCAAGAATGTGCTGAAAAAGGTCATTATCGTCTATTTTCAGATGGTGAATGTGGAGATAAATGATAATGTTTTTTTCGGGCAAGGTAATCTCACTCATGTCTGTACACTGCAAGGGAAACTCACTCATGCCTAACTGTTCAACCTTACGCCTCCTCCCTGCTAAGAGCTAAGACGGTTAACAAACTTTATTTCCAAGGACTCTTCCAAAAGGCGGAGTAGTATGGGATGCGGCAAATGCACGGAAAAATAGTTGTAACAGAAAAAAATGGAAGAATGTGAATAGTTTAGAGAAAAAACATTAGTTCCACCTTCCTGAAGGTTAAAGTTACCTATATAAACGTATACACAGGTATACAGCCCCACGAGGCCCCATAGTGACACTTGCTCCACACCCACCAATAAGGTAATAAAGAAAAACACTATAATACAAATTAGAAAAATATCACCATTTTAACTTCGAATAAAGAATACATTCCCTGTTTGTCTGTTCCAGTTGCTTACCCCGAACATGGGCGTGGTGCACACCCTCTTTCACCCCCATTGATGCTTCCTCCAACACCACTCCCCCTACCTCTGATGCCTCTTCCACCCCCCCCGATGCCTCCTCCACACACCTCCCCCCCTGATAGTATTCACTGCACGTCCACCACCAAACTACTACACTTTCCCACAATCCATTCCTGCATCTGGCCCTCATTTGCTGAAACATCAGCAGGCCACTCCTCCTCCCTGCAGCGGCAGCGATAATGAGGATTCTCATCAGCCTCCTACTCGAGCTGACTTTCCCTTGGAGCTTTCCCAGACGACACCGCTCCTTCCCTCCTCAGGCAACTTCCGCCCTCCCTCACACGACGAGAAACCACACGACGTGACATCCGGACCCCAGGACGGACGACCACTCCTGACGACATTAATTCTAATTTGCTCAACATTTTTTCCCTCCCTCTCTTTCCTCCAAGGCGGACGTAGTAAATAACGCCTTCGATATTAGCCGACCCAAGGAGGCTGACAGGGCGGGCGACACAAAAAGAAATTAAAATAAAAAATAACCCCAAGCCAGTGAGTGTGCAGCGCGGGGCACGAGGAGGAGGAAGAAAAAAATAGTGTATAGATTAAATGAAGCAAACGTGATGAGGAAGCCACTAAGGTCTTGATGGGCGGGAAAAGATAAGTAACTCTCGACCGTATGAACAGTGACAGAAAGAACTGGAGAACCGGCTGACAAACGGTGCAGTAGAGGCCCTGTTTGGGAAAACCGATCACACGCTGGCCGGTTCAGCAAACTTTCCTCCTCTCAAAGTACATAATAAGGAAGAAAAATTATCCAACGATACACTGCGTTACCTGGAACTCACCGCTTCTTAATTAACCGGCGAAGCGCGACACAGGTGAGGGAGATTTCCTTAGATTTTTTCCTAATAACAGGCAGGTAAAAAACCCCACCTAATCGCTGTTCATTCAAACCTGCTGCTACTCTAGGAAAACTTCGACATAAAAGTACATTATTTTTTTTCGTTCTTGCAAAATCCGGCCTCGTGTTTAAGCGCCTCCAGAAGCAAGACGAGTCCTTAGATACCTTGTAAATACCGTCCTCAGCGTCACACCTTCCTTATCAGAACACAATTGTCTTCTTACAACAGCTTACGTGTACGTGTGTGTGTGTATGTGTGTGTGTGTGTGTGTGTGTGTGTGTGTGTGTGTGTGTGTGTGTGTGTGTGTGTGTGTGTGTGTGTGTGAGAGAGAGATTGCGCGCGTGTGTGTATATGTGCGCCGTTGGAGCAGCCCCAGATATCAGCTTTCAACACGGCTGGCTGCCCATGTCTTTGTGTAGGACAAGGACAGGCATGTGACTGCAAGGCTCCCAAGACTCACCCGCCCATGGCCTCTGCCTACGCCTTGACTGCACGCACGCAAGAAAACACAACAATTTATTACAAAGATATGCGTTGCCTCACTCCTTCGCTATCTACGAAAATTATGGCAACACAGACACACAACACTCACACTAAATCTTACTATATTGAATACACATCACAGCCACCTAAAATTACACCATTGAAGGCAAAATTAGGTGGAAATTACGCAGCGGCCCTGAGCTTGAGGTGGGCTGGTACGGAGAAGCAGGCAGGCAGGCAGGCAGGCAAGCAGGACAGACTAGGAAAGAGAGACCCAGCCACGCTCGGCCTCTTTCCGTGACTCCCTTGATCCTTTCCCTGTCCAGCCATGTGCATCACTCCTACTCCTTCATGCATATTCCTTTCCTCTCTCTCTTTCTTTCTTTTGTCCTGCATAGTTGGGTGAATAAGCAAGGCCTTGGCGCAGTTCAGATATGTAAAGGCGATGACGTGTTGGAGGAGGGAGGGAGGGAGTGTTGAGTGTCACTTGACGTAGTAGGTCTGTGGTTGATCTGCGCAATGGTGTGAGAAAAGGTTAGTAAAGATGAGTAACGACGTGCCTTAGGTAGGTAAAAGTAAAGGTGGATAATTGATGGGTAGCACAGGTAAGAAATAAAGGTGAGTTATGATGTGGGTAAGAAGGGTAAAGGTGAGAGAGAGAAAAAAACCTACAACACGTGGATTAGGTAAGCCTAGAAAACGTGGCTCAATGATTACGTGGCTCAGGTAAGTCTATGTGAATATAAAGGTAAGTAGAGAGGAAGGTAAATAGATGTGCAGCTAAAGGTAAGATTTGGTACTGATCTGGATAGGATAGGTAAGGTAAACGTGAAGGTTGAAAATGACGTGAACAAAGTCAATAGAGGTGAAGGAAGAAAAAAAAAAACCTTGATCCTACCAAAAACAGATTGAAAAAAAAAAAAATTCAGGTATATTAAAACAAGATTAACAACGTGTCTTGTAAGATAACATTACTATACTTGCGGCCCAAAGTAAATGTGTATAAGTAAACAATGACCAATAAAGCAAAGTAAGTACAGTGTAACAGTGAAAAATATACTGCCTCATAAACCATTCCTGTAAATTCGTAAGTAATAAAAGTACTATGTTGTCTTTTTTTGGGGTGTTGTGTGTTTTGGAGCGAGACTAAGCCTGCATTATTTATAGTCTTGATTCAGCCGTGATTACACACAAAAGGCTATCTTGTAACCCGGCCTCAAGGTGCTAAACTCTGGGGAATCAACTGGTTCATTTATGGAAACGATTCCTGAACACACGTATCGCTGAATCAACCAACACCAATATCAGAGGCTATATATAGGAACTTAACAATTCTCTCTCTCTCTCTCTCTCTCTCTCTCTCTCTCTCTCTCTCTCTCTCTCTCTCTCTCTCTCTCTCTCTCTCTCTCTCTCTCTCTCTCAGGTGGCCTTCACTCACCATAGGCGTGTTGCTCCATCCAGACAACCTTCACCCCTCGCCCCTCACCCTCGCCACGCCGCCCCAGTTGTTGCCAAGCACTGCTACTCCCGGGTCACGCCCTCGCCTCCACCCACCCACCGCCCACCTCCGCCCACCTCACTCCCTTCACCTCCACGTTTATTTATTTGATTTGCTTCACAGTTCCACCTTTCACCTTACATTCTTTATTATCTTGTTCCTCTCCTCCTTCTCCTCCTCCTCCTCCTTTGCTCCTGCCGCCACCTCCTCCTCCTCCTCCTTCGCCTCCTAGAGTTAAGTCATCACAGAAGCTTATAAGGATAATGACGGTCTAATCCTGATATTCATGAGCGGTTGTCAACTAATCCTGGCCCGGCCCTTCCCTCCTTCTGGCCTCTTTCTATGGTTCCCTTCCTTCATTTTCCATCCCCGTCAGAACCGCCTTACTTCAGTGGCTCTTTTCTCTTCTTCACTGTCGCTGCTGAGCCATAAACTCCTCCTCCTGCCACCACCACCACCACCACCACCACCACCACCACCACTATCTCGGAGGATCAGAGGCGACACAGGCTGACGTCTTTATCGCGGCGCCGCCCTCAGAGGATCCGGCGTCCGACCCAGTATAAGAGATGACAAATCAGGAAACGTTTCTGGAATACTAAATCGGTGCTACGCTTGTTCGATTTACATTACGCAATCATGGAAACACACACACACACACACACACACACACACACACACACACACACACACACACACACACACACACACACACACAGAAAGGTATACACGTTCTGAGGGAAAAGTGTGTGTTTTTGCGAGTCATGTGATCAGTCTTGCGTACGTTATAGTAGTGACACGAAGGCACGAACATCACGAACGGCACGGACGGCACGGACGGCACGGATGGTCAACCTTTCTCCACGATTTCTGTTTTTACTTTCCGTTCACAGCTACTTGTCCTTTCAACTTTAACACGAACATTTATCAAAACTAGATTACACACACCCTTTACCATACACACAAGTGATAAAAAAGAAGATTTACACCATCACTACCTTACTATACATTTCAAATCAGCCAAAATAACCTCAGTAAATATATATAACGGCAAAACAACTGTGTGTGTCTCATGGTCTTACTTCAGGTGCTAGGCATTCAACTGCATTATTATTCCCAGAAGGTTTCCAGCCACCACCACGCCCAAGCTGTATCACAAGTACCCATCCCGGATGATCTCAGCGAGTCTCACGTCCTTGCCAACACGTCAGGGGGCAGGTGTGGGCGGGGCGGGGCACGGTGGGGTGGTGTTGGTGGGGGAGCCCCACGGTGACCTTCCCTAGAGCAGAGGGTGGTAGGGGGGAAGGAAAAAGAGAAGGACGAGGACGAGGACATATAGGAGGAGGAGGAGGAGGAAGAGGAGGAGGAGGATGAAGACGGAGGAGGAATTAAATCTAGATAAGACCTTTTAAAAACTGGTTACACTAATTAGTTATGAGGTCTGATTAACTCTTGTGTGCACGGCTGTATGAAAAAAAAGACGAAAAAAAAATCTTGGATCGGCAGGGTATCGTCGGCCTGATCTCTGAACGCTGGCGCTGTATAGTGAAAAACGAGCCTGAATTTCCTAAGTGGCATTTATGGTCTTTCTTACTTCGCCACGAGTGAGACAGAATAGAGTTCCGGGTGCTAGGGAGGGATGGAGAGAGGGAGGCAAAGAGGGAGGGACTGTAGGAGGGCTAGAGGAGGTGGAGAAAAGGAGGAGCAGAAGGGGACAAGAAGTTCGGAATAGACCGGATAAAAGGGTGTGGTAAAATGCAAATCCTTCGTTGATTTAATATTCATCGCTCTTCACATCGCTTAATGGCCGCTACCGTGTCTGAGGCGTCTACTTATTCCGCTGTATAGTAAGTAGTATTTTACGCCACCCTTGCTAGCGTGCCTGTGAGAACAAATACAAGAAAACAGGAGACTAAAACTAAACAGATGGAGCAAGCAAAGGCGAGTCTGGTGTCACGAGATGAGTGATACGGTATTGTTATGTTTCCAAGGTTAGGCTCAGGTAAGTAGAGGCTGAAATGGTGCATGGAAACATTATTGCTAAATCAGAAATAGGATTAGAATAGTTAAACCTGAACAAAAAATTATATATATTATGATATCAGCAAACTTTGGGCGTCGCTTTGTATGAGGATATGAAACGGGTAAAAAAACGGTGTGTGTGTGTGTGTGTGTGTGTGTGTGTGTGTGTGTGTGTGTGTGTGTGTGTGTGTGTGTGTGTGTGTGTGTGTGTGTATCCGTGTGTATGTATGTGTATAAGTGAGACCATTGTCTAGTCGTGCCACACACTCAATACGGAACAGTTGTAGGAATGCAAACAAACACACACACACACACACACACACACACACACACACACACACACACACACACACACACACACACAAACACACACACAGACACACAGAGGGCCACCATGAGCGTGACCTCCCTCTCACACACCTGACCCTCCACACACTCAAGAGGAGACAGGTAAAAGGCACAGTCCGGGCCGCTGTTCTGTCCAGAGACACTCGAATCTCGCAGCAGGACACGGACACCACGCGGGTCCTAAGTATGATGGAGGAGGGGCGGCCGGCGGAACAGTGGGGACGTGGGGAAGTGTGGGGCCTTTATGGACGTGATAAATTGTCTAAAACCAAGCTCTCTCTCTATCTCTATCTCTCTATCTCTCTCTCTCTCTCTCTCTCTCTCTCTCTCTCTCTCTCTCTCTCTCTCTCTCTCTCTTTGGGTCGTGATTGAACAGAATGAGAACGAGAACAGCTCCGTGGGTACGAGGAGCTCGACCATGACACGAATTTGATGAGGACGTGTTCCCAGGCAGCCGCTGGACACCCGGTGCTCCACAAGGGGTCAGGGAGGTTCACTGCTTCTTCAGTTGGAAAGAGAAAAGAAAGGAGCGAGAGGAAGAGATGTAGAGGTGAAAGAGTCATCCCAGGAAACGAAACTCCGGACGGACGGAAGCAACTGGACGACTTTGAGAAGCTGCTTAAGACAAGGTCGCGATCAGTGTGTGGAGAATGTAATGTTTTGTTGCTGTTGTTTTGTTGTGTTTTGTGTTTGTTCGCATTAAACCGGATAATCAGCCTCACATAAACAGGAGACATTTTAACCAAGCCTCTGCCCATGACGCAAATCAGATACCGGAGCAAAAAGAGAGTAAAAAATGTATATATAAAGCAAGTTCCTGGATGATGATGGACGCGAGGCTAGTGGGAGGTGGCGTGCAGGTGGTTCTCTAGGATCTGGACAACAGGATCACAAGAAACCTTTGGAGTTAGTCTTTTCTATCTAAATATAAAGTCAACTGTGTATATTCCCCTTTGACTTGTATCATGAGCAACAAAACCCAAGCGTAACTGACAACACCAGTACGTGAGCGGCACCGCAGCCTCGCTCCAGTGACGTACGTGCTCAGGATCACTGGCGAAGGGCCTTGAGGACCTAGCCGGGGCCCCCCTAGGAACCACGCCCCTGTAAACAAGACTTCCTTTTGTCATTTCACCTCTTCATTCACATCAGGAATCCATGACGACCAAAATTAGGCTTTATAATGCTATGTAAAGCTATTGACGGACCAGTGGCATACTAACATAATTGATTCGTGACTGCAAGGAAAATAAGATTACTACGCAAAAACTGAAGTAACAAGGAGTGTGGTAATCCTGAGCTCTGTCAAATGTTATTCACTTGACTGCTCAATCGACACACAATTTTCCGCAAGACTTTCCAACTATCAAACCTCAAGTGTAATTCCGTCATCATTTACAAACTCCTTGAGGCGATACAGTCTCGTAACATTACTCCACATTTTCCTTATATTTTTTACGTCTTGTTGCATGAATGTAGCATCACACTTACAGAAAAATGTAAAAAATAATAATTTCATCCCCGGAAGGAACATCAGTAAAGTTATGGAAGAGCAAGGTTAAAAGTATAGAGGAAGGAGATTGCGTCTGAAGATTGAAGACTCACTCCCCTAGACTTTATAACACTTGAGCAGATGTGGTGAGGGACACGAGGGAAAATAAAGACGGTGGATGTCATAAGTTATATATATTAATAAGATAACGAAAGGAAAGAAAGTTAAGCAGCACTTACACTCTCGTGCAATACAGAACAAGGAAAAGCGAGAGGAAATTACTTGGTTTGATGCTGATCCAAATTAATAAACAAAACACACGTATATTACTTCCATTAACATTGGCTAAAACAAACAGATAATCATAAAACTAACCTAAATAAACACTAATACCAACATTACCAAGCAGAACCTCGACCTACAACGAAGACTTGGAAATAAAAAGTAAATGCAACACAACGATAAACATATATGGCGCTGCTTGAACATTTATGGATTAATAAGTATACTAACACAACACCAATCAGCTGCACTAACACCAACACATGAACACACGCATCAACCCTTCAAGATATAGTGTTTACATCTGTGGTGGCGCTGCAGTGACGTGGCTGGAGGCGGTGCGGGGGACTGTGACTGTTTTTTTGTCATCGTGTGTAACGCTACTGTACGCACGTCTACCTGGAAGTGATGTGTGTGTGTGTGTGTGTGTGTGTGTGTGTGTGTGTGTGTGTGTGTGTGTGTGTGTGTGTGTGTGTGTGTGTGTGTGTGTGTGTCCAGGATTGTGGTTACGCTGACTTGTGTGACTGTGACGCGCAGTTCTGGCATGTGCGGCACCGAGTGTG
>JAXIVD010000064.1:50000-55000 GCA_036785275.1 Cancer borealis
CTGCGTCTCTCTCCATTCTTTGCCTTTCTCCTATAGAGCCTGTATCAATCTTTGCCTCAATAGATTTTTCCCTTTGGACTTTCGGTATTCTAAGAAAGTCAGTCACTGAGTTGCATCACTTAGTTTCTCACTCTTTTCTTTATGATTTATTTTACTCTTAATGTTATTGTTACTTCCAACACGTTTCCTATGTATGACAGAAAGACTAATCGCACTGTGCTTATTATAATTTTGTAGTGACATATATCATTAGGAGCACAGTGTTGTTTAACCTCGAGTCTGACATCAAAGCACACCTGAACCACGAGGGGGGTGGGTGAGGGGGAGGATAATTACAGCATCCAGCAAACCACACCTAACACGCCTCGCTTACCAGGACGAGGCCAAGTTTTCACGTCGCTGGACAAGGAAAAGAATCCGGAAATCTTTAGATACTGCACACCTGAGGCACGGCCTGGCGGGTGCTGAAGGCTGCTGCAAGTGACAGGGATCACGGGAAGCGGAGCGAAGAACGACTGGGCGGAAATGGCCGCTTTGAGCACCGGTGTGAAGGACAAGCTTGTGGTGACACTAAGGTGCGTTGAAAGCCTGTGTTTGACGTTGCTCACGGTAATAAAGTCTTGCCTGAAGGTTGAACTCAGGAAGAACAAAAAAACACCCAAGGAGGCCACCAGCACGTTCCTCGCCTCGTATGCGTGCGGAAAATTACATCCCCAGTGACTTAGCGGTGAGATATGACTCTGAAGATGGAAGGGACGGTGTTAAAAAGAAGAAAAAAAAAGAAAAAGGAAATTCATAGGACTCCAGGAACCTTGACTTAGCGGTGGTTGTGGGTGTGACATGGACTTCAGGAGATTCACGCCTCAGTGAGTTAGGTTCGTGAGGGACGGACCGAGTGCCGCGTCATCTGTCGGTCGTCGCGGCTGGATAACAAACAAGGCACCATCTGTTGACAGCCTGTGAACACCACCACCACCATCACTACCACTACCACCACCACCACCACCACCACCACCACCACCACCACCACCACCACCACCACCACTACCACCACCACCACCACCACCATGAATACCACCACAACCAACGACCCCACACACTTAAAGCTCTCGCCCCAAGCTCGGCCCCCGCGGTTTAGACACATTCCAACATACTTAACTTCTACAAATGAATTCTTTCTCTCATTTTTTCTTTAGTTAAACTCTTATTTGCTTCACTACATCTATATTCACTTCAGATCCAATGATTACTGCAGCCACCATTCCTTTAAGAGTTACTGCTTTTACAAATGGATGTATTGTCGTTCTTAAGTACTTAGCATCTGGCAAGTCGTAAGATTTAACGACTTATTTTAGTATGTCGCGGTTGAATTTGTCCAAAACGTGACATTTCTTTCACCCTTTTAGGAACACGGTATGCAGGAAACAGGGAGGACATGCAGATCGAGACGAAATTGTATAAAGGAGGAAGAAGAAACGCACACTGTTTCTAGCTAACTAACCCGGGCAGGCATGTAAGAAAGAAAATATGATAAAAGACAAACAGCCGCAAATCCAAATATAAATTACAACTTTGAGAAGGTAATAAGAGGAAACAAAGGAAGAACGCAGGAAAGGTTGGTAGACAGGTATTAACACGAAAAAATAACATCCTTGGAAGCAAGAAAGCAACCTAGAAACCAAGCAGGAAACCTCTTAAATTATCCTTCATATTTAAGTAATAGAGAACATACAACATCAAAGAGAGTGACCATCAGGAAGGCAAGAAAACTCACCACTGAAACCTATGAGGGAGATTTAAGAGGACCAGTGTGGCAAGAAACTTACTTCATTTATGAGGCGAATCGGACACGGTGGTCGCCTTCACCCACCTTCCGTCACGACAGGTGTGCAAGACTCCACCCTGCGAGTCACGAAAGTCGACCACCTACCTGCAAGAAAGAAAAATTTGGGTCATTAAAGCAATTTCTAGAAGCGTGAAGACATCTTTCTCTTTCTTTCCCTTTAGAAAACACAATGAGGAACACAATGCTCCTGGACGGCTGCAGGAACAGCTGCGCCATGACCAACAAACGTGAGTGTGTAAGCGTGTTAGCCAGACATTGTAACGCTCAACCCACCTCTTCTTCATCAAATAATCACATTTCACCGTATTTAATCCCATTTTCTGATCATTATTTTGTCCATGCCGTGATGATGCCGCCTCGTCGACCCTGAGGGAGGAGGGTGAGGCAGGGTGATGGCCTCGTAGGGGCGCGGCCACTGTTGAGGAGAACAACCCGGAGAGTGACGGCCATTCAGGGACCCACTGGCTTATCGATCACCAGGTGAATGCTCAATGAAATCATCACTCAACTGAGGTGGAAGCCGCATTTGGAGACCATTTCGCTGCACGTTTTTGTTGGTCTTTTGTCTGTTCAAGGCTGCATGGGCCCCGAGCCTAACGCGAAAGGATGGCGGGATTATGTGCAGCACTGCCAAGGCGTCTGAATTAGCAGCACCACAAAGGGATGAGTGATTGCATTCTTGGGGAGAGCAAGGCGTTAATTTGTGATCTGATCTTCCGAGCTTTTAGATCAGGTCTCTATGAACTGATGTCTCACCTCCCTGCCTTGAAACACTCCCACACACGCGTCTCAGAGCGAAGGAGAAGCTGCTGGTTGATGGTTTACCCAGCGTTGGCAGCAGTGAGGGGACGCGCGGTAGCCACACCAGCTGAGTGACCCGTGAAGGGCTCCATCGCCTCCCACCTCCCTCTTCCCTCCCTCAACAACTCCTCCAATTCTACCTCATTCTTCCTTCTATCTCCAGCTCCTCAACACCGCCAGGTCCTGAGATTCAAGTGCCAAGCCAAGAAACGAAAGCTGCCGACTCAGTGAGACAAATGAATACTCTGTTAATGTCTTTTGTGACTCCTAAAGTGATCTATTTAGGTAACTCGTTGGTTTTTATAAGTTGCAATTTCCTTAGGCACCAAATCCACGCCCAGCTGCCACGCGTGGCTGGTCCTATAATGGGGTTTGTACTCAAGTGGCCGAGGCCAGGACGAGAATCTCTGATGACCAGATTTCCTTCTCGGGATCCAGAGGATTATCATAGTTTCCTTTCTTCACAAGACGATGTTGTCTAAGCTGGCTTGGTATATATATATATATATATATATATATATATATATATATATATATATATATATATATATATATATATATATATATATATATATATATATATATATATACATATATACATATATATATATATATATATATATATATATATATATATATATATATATATATATATATATTCTTATATAGATTTTCGTCCCTCAAAGAACAAAATAATCATTATTTTGTAACCCAACAGTTCATAATTCAGAGTCTGCATAAACATGTGGTCCTTAATTCGATTTAAAATGAATATTCAGTTGATCCCTCCTTACTTTTCTACGGGCGGAGCCTGTGACTGCCAGGGACTGTTAACGAACGCATTACGGACACTGATTATGTAAGCCAGGCCAGCAGGCGTTCGGGCGGCTGCTTCAAAGGTGCACTTGCCGGCGGCCTTCCACTGAATCTCCGACAAGGAGGCGCCGCTCACGCTAGTTACAAGTATCACCACCTCACATTGAGCCCGCTCAGCACGCTAAAATATAAGATTAAATAAGACACACCAATGACGACTCGTACAGGTTTGTGAGGCAGTCCTACAATTTCATTCATGAGCCTCAGAGCATACCAAATTAAATCTCTCTCTCTCTCTCTCTCTCTCTCTCTCTCTCTCTCTCTCTCTCTCTCTCTCTCTCTCTCTCTCTCTCTCTCTCTCTCTCTCTCTCTCTCTCTCTCAATCAGCACAATCTCCAGTCATCTCATCGCACGCCCACTTTCCCCACACACCATCCACGAGGTTCGTCCGCAACGTAAACAAAACGAGACTCCACCATCCACCCACCCACCCACCCACACCATCCACTCACCCACCCTCACCATCCACCCACCCACTCCTCCCCCCAACCCACTCACCCTTCCTCCCTCGCTGCCTTAAGTGCTTCCCAAAGGTCCCACATCGAGGCGCGGCACCATTGTTACCACCATTAATCAGCGACGGTGGACAAGACTACACTGCGCCACAAATAGGCACTCGAGTAGTTACCGCCGTTAGAAAAAGCATCGTAAGGAAAGGCGTCTCATGCATCTACACCGCCAGCTCTGCCTCTCTCTTTCTCTTTTTCTTTCTCTCTCTCCACCTCTCGCCGCCAGCAGAGTAAGGCTTTATCACACACGCTCATCTGGTTTGCATTTCGTGGGTGAGTCCCGTGTTGAAGGGGAGGGAAGGGAGGCGTGCGGGGTGAAGGTGCTTCCGGCTATGTTGCCTTCACCGTGTTGTCTATGAAGAAAGTCGAGACTGTCATGTGTGGAGGTAAAATTAGTTTCCCTTCACTCTCTCTCTCTCTTTTTTTTTCTCTCTCTCTCTCTAAGTTTGTTTTATTATGTTTTACGCTTGATCAATTTTGCTTTTTCAGTCTGGTTCTGTTCTGTTCTCTATCCTCGACAAATTATTATCCAGAGTGTGTGTCCAAGAGCGGCGTGCGAGTTTGTTTTCTTCCTTCCTTCCTTCCTTCCTTCATTTATCTTTCCTCATAATATTTCAAGGGATGATGTGGACTTGAAGGCAGACCCCCAACAAAAAAAAAAAAAAGGAAAAACACAGGCTGGAGTTTTTGTTTCTCTCTCTCTCTCTCTCTCTCTTTCTCATGGTGTGGGAAGATAAAGTATTGCATATAAAAGTTGAATAAAAGTGACACTCCATCCAAATGCCGCCCAGAAATACAAAGATAAACGCAAATATTTACACTCGAAAGTCTACATTTCCATCAAAGAATAAAAGTCGCCGGCTTACATTTATTCGTATGTAAATGTTGCCTGAAAAATATCGCAGCTGACCACCTCTCACAAATCCTGATATATATTCTTCCGCTGTGTTTGTTTTAGCCTCGATGCC
>JAXIVD010000064.1:57500-85000 GCA_036785275.1 Cancer borealis
AAATAATAATAATACACAAAACTATTTATAAAAACCACCAAGAAACTCAATTGTCAAAGCAGGAATATTAGAGTAAACATTTATTCTATTTGTATATATTTCTATTATTTCCTTTCATTTAATATTTACGAGAGAGAGAGAGAGAGAGAGAGAGAGAGAGAGAGAGAGAGAGAGAGAGAGAGAGAGAGAGAGAGAGAGAGAGAGAGAGAGAGAGAGAGAGAGAGAGAGAGACACACACACACACACACAAAAAAAAAAAAAGAATGTAGACGAAAGGGTTACATTTGCTTTCCTTGGTCACACCGCAACGGACACACGAATAATAATAAGTCACAAGGGCGGACGCGGTCAATCATCCTTCCATTTTACGATTGAATACTCGACTCAATGCGACAAACCAACAACAACAACGCCAATAAAGGGTCGAGGGAGGCGAGGCGCGGCTCAGGTGTGAGGGCGAGTGAGGGAAACAACTTCCTAAATTATACTCAAGCAAGATTTACGGCAACTCGTGACCGAAAACAATTAACTTGACTAACTGCTTCCTTTCATTTCATCTCGTGGCAAAGTTAACGCACAAACACACATACATACATACATACATACACACACATTCTCTCTTCTCTTCTCTTCTCTTCTCTTCTCTTTTCTTTTTCTCTCTTCTCCCTCATGGTCATCTTCCACACCCACACATCTTCACCCTCCTTCGCCTCGAGTCACCTGCTAGCACCGTCTCCGCCCTTCCCTTCCCTTCCTCCCAGCGGTACGAACGTTGCACTTCAGTTCGGCTTAAATTACTAACTTCTTGAGACTTTCGAGATTTACACAATTAACCTTCTTCAGCTGCATTCCCTTGGCTTTATCTCCCCCAGGAATCTCCCAGCACTTCACACTCTGCCAACCTCTCTTTCTCCTCTTCCTCCTCCTCTCCGTGCCCTCTCCCATTGCAACACGTGCACTGGAACTACGCTACGTGCAGGCGTGTTGGTAATTCTTTCTAATTTACGGCGGCGCGCACCAGACTAGCGTTGCATCACGGCCGAGACATATGATTCATTAAGGTGCATCCACTGTGGTATTACGAGACTTCGCTGCTTCGCTCTCCACTTAGCACGAAACGCGGCCGACTGACTCTCGCTGGGTACACACGAGATGGTTACGAAATATGGTCAGCAGGGAGAGTGTGCGATGTAGGTGAAGGAGGAGGAGGAGAAAGAGGAAGAGGTGAAGGTGGAGTGAATGGAGAGAGGTGAGTAGATGAGATTGCAGGAAAGGTATGTGGAGGTATGAGGTGGAGTAGATTAAAGGTGGTGTGGCTGGAGGGAGGATGTGGGAAGATGAGAAGTGGATTGGATGGGGAAGGAGTAGAGTTGGGGAGTAAATAGGCGGCATGTAGGTGGAGAGGGTGTAGACCTATTAAGTTTGCAGGTCTGAAAACACGCGAAGACAAGGTTGTGGTCGTTAATTAGGGTTTTCGTGTTCTCCTTAAAGGTCGTTAAGCTGAGGAAGACATATTACCGCCATACTTACAAATTAACATAAAGTGTCTATCGTCATTATGCCCAACCTGTCATTTTCTTGTACTTTCTTATACTTTATTACGTCATTTGTTCTTAAACCTCGGGCTGCGACATTGCATAATCTTTGAACGAGTTGCTGCAATTAGAAACACTTCATCATCCTACTTAACCATCGCTCTAAGACATCCTGTAGAGCGACCAGCACCACCGCCATCTATGAACACTAACATGCAACACAACACTAGAAACTGGACTAAAAATACCAGCACGCCTCGGCACGCCCCAGCACGGCTAGAAGCACCAGTCTCATCCCCGCCTGACATTATCACAACACTCGCACTTGTCAAAACATCGCCCAGTGTTTGTGGCTAGCCAGTGACTCCCCCTCTCGTCCCGCCTCAACTCCCTGCCGCTACTTGCAACAAACACGCCACCAGATGCTGTCACTGCGCCGCCATGCTGTATGCTGTCCAGGGGATTATGAGACTACAAATAATGCAGACGCCTGTGTCTTACCTCACACTTATCAGACCTTTACCCTCGCTGCTTTCATTGAGTCTCTGGTTCATGATAATATACAGCACGCACAGTGAGTAATAATAATATCAGACAGCATCAACGAGGTAAGAGAATAAATATGGAAACACTTGAGAACAAATGCACAAGATGAGAGAATACATGGGAAGGGTCTTTGAGAAATAGTATTGGAACACTAGCCTTCCTGCCTGGCCGTGCCCGCGCCATACAAGGCGGCACCAAGATGGGCTGCAGCCACTGCAATTCTTTAGCCCCTGAATGTAACATTGATTGTCATTACGAGCTGTGATCCATCTCAATGAATCTTCAGATAACGCCTTGAGTTCAACCCAAGGATCACTATTTGCTCAACATACGAGTCTCCATATTTTACTCGGCCAATGGGTGTGTGGTGAGGCGGCGTGGCAGGACCCGCCTTACTGGGTTGTTTGGCTGGGGCGCCTGCCTCCCGCGGGAACTGACGGCGTTAATTACCCAAGCTTCCGAGCAAACTCATTCCCGCTGCCTTACGCGGTCGTGCTGCGCGGTCAGCGTGGCGTGCAGGGCGAGTGTGTGGTCGTGCGGCGGAAGGTAAGATTTTGTTGTTTTTTCGCGGGAAATCGGTTGGTGAGAGAGAGCTCGGCGGACGTCCACAAGATAGATCACTCTGGTGGTTGGTGGCGCGGTAATGTGTCGGGCTGCGCGTCGGCGACTCTTCTAATGATCGGTTTACTGCTAATGGCGCGAACGCTTCATACACTCTACTGGCGTGACAAGCGAAAAAAAATACTAACTTTCTCAAAACAAATAACTTCTCCATTTAACTCTTTCATATATTTTCTAAAAATTTCAAGAGGAAATATTAAAATAGAAACATGAAATTTCAAGATCAGCCGTGGTGCTCATTCCTATTCAAAGCACTTTATTACTCCATTAAATCATACAAACTTTATGAGATAACACAACAAAAACCGCTCATATACTGGAGCCAAGACAGAACACACACAAAAAGACACCTGAGAACCTAGAGTCAAGAGGTCCTCCGTCAGGCTCCCTCCTGCTCCTCGCCTCACGCTTCACTGGTCATTACCAACACAAAGACAAGGGAATATCGCCACCCTGGGCCTTGAACTCCAGCCTGCCGCCTACAAGTATGCAAAGAAGACAGTTAACACCCTCTGGTTTCTCACTCGCGGCCCTCGTAAAGTGCAACACACAATAAGACAAGCAGGGAAGGTGAGACGGTAACACCACACCATTTCCAGCACAGAAAAGATGCGTTTAAATACTCCCCAAAAAAATATTAATTCTTCGAGAAGTTGAGGCCTTAAACCACGAAGGCAAAATGCATAATGAAGCGTCATCATTCTGAATGCACAAAGACCATACTTGAATCCTGCCATTTGAATCTTCTCCGTGAGCCAAGTAACAAAAATCGCGAAGGTGTGGGTGGGAAAATGCCGGAGAGGAGTTGCAGGAGGAGAAGAAGTTGGTGAAATTTGACTCTAGAGGATGCACCGGGAAGTGGCATTGAGGCTGTGGACAGGAGAAAAGGAGGAAGGAAACAGCTGAGTGTGTGGAAGAGACTGAGATAAAATAAGAAGTAAGGATGAAGACTTAAGCTAGAGGAAGAGAGAGAGGCTGAAGGCAAGTAAATAATTAAAAAGAATTAAGGAGTGGAGAGAGAGAAAGAAGGAGAGAGGGAGAGAGAAAGGCTAATTAGGAAGAGGATGAAGCTAAAGAATAGAAGACTTCAGAAAAACCTAGGTAAGAAAAAGAAATGGGTAAAAATACAAGAGATGAGACTAAGTAGAAAGATAAAAGAGAAAGAAGAAAGAATACAGACATGCAAAACAGGGAATTAAAAAGGATAAAGTAAGAAACAAAAAGACAGAAAGAGAGATAGAGAAAGAGAGACGGTAAAAAGAGGCAAAACAGAAAATGGAAGAGAAGACTCGGAGGCCAAAATGAGAGAAAAAAAAAGATTACCTAGACACCTGCCATCACGCTTCTTTTACAGTGATGATGAAGCTGCACGTGATGGTACCGCAGAGGCCTAAATATGGTGGTGTTGCTGCTGTTGACTGGCGCGGAGTTCAGCAGCACCTTAAAGAACAGCATGGTCAGGTGCACTTCCTTATTCTGCTAAATGATCACTTCCTGGTGTGTGGGAACTTAACGCTGAATTGGGCAAAGCTGCGGTGGTTTGATTCATCGTGTTGGTGGTGGTGGTGGTGGTGGTGGTGGTGGTGGTGGTGGTGGTGGTGGTGGTGGTGGTGGTGGTGAAGTAGTGTTTCCTACTCTCACGTACTGATGAACGACCAATCACGTGCCTTGGGATAACGTTGGTAATAGAAGGTTGTGTTGTACTGAAGTAAATAAAACAGAGGCTGAGACCAAGTTACGAAGAATTTGAAGAAATATCCAAACATATAAACTTGTGTTTTTACCAAAGTCACCTTCCACACAATACGAACGAAACTGTAAAAGAACAAAAAGAAATCCTACAACATCCAAACTACAAGAAATCATTGAAAAAAAAGAGTATATGACTTGTTATGGAATGAGAAAGAGAACACAAAAGGAAAACGCAGACCAATGCAACACCGCCTCGGGGAACACACAAAGGTTGTGAAGCACCGACACGTCACATCGTTACTCTGTCTCCACCTCTTGACGCGCGCCGCCTAACAAACTTTAATCAAGTGAAATCACACTTTCCTGGGGCGACACTGCGGCCTTGGGACGACAACCACGATGTGTTGCACAAAAAGCACAAATCGACAGACCAAATAATCCAATCAAACTGGATACACAAGACCATTACAGACGCGGTGTCGCATCTCATCCATCAATAAATATTAACGTCACACCACTGTTGAAAGCAATAGTATAAAAAGAGAGAAAAAATAGAGGACTAACGCACTCAAGCCAAACTAAAGTCACTCTTCAAGTTAATCTATATATCATGCATTGTGAGCAGCGGCATACCGGCCATGCACGCCAACTTAAGCGTGTCCTGACGCAGCACTGGCCGGAGTAGGAACCTTTGCCCGACACGTCCAGGCTCAATAACGCACCTTGACAGTCGGGTCTGTGTGCACTGACCCTCATCCCCTTCGGTCAGGCAGCGTCTTCGTGCTTGACCTGGTGGCCTGACCTTCTGGCCCTAAAAGCGAAAAAAAAATTAACAGGGTCTTCGGAATGCCAGTGGAACCGGTCCAGTAGGTGTGAGGGAGATTGTTCAGGCCGATGAGGAGGTGAGTGCCGGCGGAGGCGACAACTTAATACTCGCCATCGATCTCCAATACCTGAGTGATCTTAAGGACGCCAAATGGGGAAGCCTCGTTGAGGAAATCCGGCCCGATAAGGCTTTAAGACTTCTTGGATCCTGCCAAACATAGTAATGCCAACAAGCTATTGCAGCAGTAAGTAGTGTTACACTGCAGCATTATTACGGCGAGGCAAGGCGCATCAGCATGGAGTATCAGCTTCATGACGGTAGCTGAGAAGACTTAAGGGAGACAAGCACACTGCTAACATGCACCACGCAAAGACGCGCACACAAAAAGAGAGAAAGGTAGACACAGCGACAGACGACCACGACCCTGTGGCTTCATCCTTCTTAAATGCACGCACGTACGGACACACACAAACACACACTAACACACACACACACACACACACACACACACACACACACACACACAGACACACACACACACACACACACACACACACAGACACACACACACACACACACACACACACACACACACACACACACACACACACACACACACACACACACACACACACACACATTCCCTCCCTGCCTCCCACCCTCTGATCAGTGACACAGCCCTTTCTTTCTGATGGTTTAACCCCTTGATTACAATGACGTGACCCCGTCGGCACAGCCTGACCCTTCGTTATGAGGATTTCAGCCTTTGAGCGCCTGGACGGAGCGGCGTGGCCCTGCAGGAGGCAGAGCGGCTTGAACACATCAGGAGGACGCGCGTCACCTATCGCTAAAAGTATATAATTTATGATCGTCACAAGGGAGGCCTTCAGCAAAGACTGGCGATGGTTCCTCTCTGTCAAGGAGTGACGGCTGCCTTTGTTGGCAACGTTTTACTGAATGTCTGTCTCCTGATGCATGACGCCTATGGGCCAAATGTTTCAAAATGGTATTCACACACAGTCACCCTCGACCTTTCACCCCTCCCCCCACCGGGTAAGAGCGTACGTTAGGCGTCGATATAATTAGAGACTATTATTTGTGTTGGTTTTCTGTTTACAGTGGCCGTCTGTCAGGAAGTAGACAGTGGCTGCGGCGCCGTGGACAAGGAACATGACAGTGATGGCAGACGCGGCGGCACAGGGGACGCAGCAGCACCAGGAAACACGAGTCAACAGTTCACTCCTTCATTAAATACTATAGTGACACATAACGCATTACCCTAACCGTATCGCAGGAGGTACGAAGATAACTCACATTACAGGTAGCTATTTATATATACAATACAAAGCCAAGGAATCAGATTAATAGCCATAACCATCTTATCCTTCCCTTCATCGCAGGACTCCTATCGTCCCGTCCCGCCATAGCCTTGTCCCGGCGGCCGCCCTTGGAGGGTCGTCCCGCCGGTCCCCTCGGCCACCCTGGAGGTCGCGGGGTCATCCTCAGTGACGCACATTGGCTGGTGGTGTTTGTTCATCAAATAACACAGCCGACATTTCTATTGCCTTTATGATAATCAGCGTCGCCTCTTTTGGTTATCGTCACTTTGCATTGCTTGCAGAAATTGTCAGGCGGGACTTGCACTTATAGTTAAGAAATTCAGTATTGTCTTCAGCGTGAAATGAAGTGCTACCTGGAGGAGGAGAAAGAGGAGGAGAAGGAGGAGGAGGAGGAGGAAGAGGAGGAGGAGGGGGAGGAGGAGGAGAGAGGGAGGGAAGATTGTGGTAGTGGTGGTGGTGGTGTTGGTGGTGGTAGTGGTGGTGGTGGTGGTGGTGTGCGGCAGCTGGTCGAGGGTGTCCCCGCGGTGGGCCGCCTCGACCATAACACAAGCCAAACCCACACTGTCATCGCAATGATTCATCCGTTTCCCTGCATCGCGGCTCCACAGGATTATAAATGAACACCACACACACGTAGGGGACTCATGAATCTGATACCACCACATACAAGAGATTTAATGAGCCCTTTTTGCCCCTCGCTTACCGTCAACAAAGGTCGGCGGTGTTGGTCTCTGGTTATGAATAACGAGAGATTAAGCTTTATCTGATGCAACCCATCGATCAAGCCTGCCGCTTCCCTCCCGCTATTCTCCGTCCAGTCAGAGGTGCTGTGTGAATAGGGTGATGAGGTTTTATTAGAACAGTAACACAAGTCTTTGTAAACTCGCTCCACAAACACCAAAGGTCGTAGCCGGAGTGACGCCGTGTGTGTTTAGGAACCTCAACTCCGTAAAAGTTGCGTCGCCTGCGCCTCCAGCCAGTTGGAAATATTTGAAGTAAACACGGAATACGGCGCTCATAATTTTGCTCTGCGAAATCTTTTTCTTCGTCTTCGTTTACTTAAACGTTTCTGACCACCGTTACTTCGCGCCTGAGGGACAAGGCAATTCAAAAAAATCTGCGGCGAGATGAGAAAAATATTACAGTAATCATCCAGTGTAGCAAATTTTCTACTTCCTGATATCTACCGTGAAGCACAGTGCCGGGGGGCCTCATCTGGCCGGCGATTCCTTCCCATAAAGAGTCAGCATTAGGAGAGCCAGTGGGGCATTGCGAATCGCCGAGCAAAGGCAAGAGTGCGTGACTGTGGAGAGCCGGCAACGCTCCAAAGGCTCGGAACCATATGGCTGTCCCTTAGTGACCCTCCAGAACGAATCGAACACCAATACTCTCTCGCCGACAACCTTTCAAGAGGCTAAAGCAGAGCCCCGCCGGCCAGCCTCCAGACCGGCTCTGACAGCTGCATAAAAAATAAATGATACAAGCAGAGCGTGAAGTGTCAGTTTTGAGAGCATCACGTTTCTCTTCTTTTTGCTCCTCTTGTTCCTTGAAAGATTCCTCAGCAGATCCTCATCATCCAGTCCTCTTATGGATTATCATGATCTGGAACTGTACACTTAACGTGATGAGCTCCGCTTGCAGACGGTGCAACAAGATTTAATAGCACGTCCAGTGAAAAGTCTGGACGTAATCATCGGCCAATAAAAAGTCCAAGCAGGCGAGGGTGCTAGAGTGCGAGGGTGGGGAGGAGAACGAGGCAGCAGAGTAAAGGTCGAAGCAGGCATTGAAAGATCAAAGATGGCGCGCCGCCGACCTCAGGTACGTAAGAAATAATTACATTGTTTTCACAGGCGGGCAGCGCAGGGGGTGGCAGGGGTGGCAGGGGCGGCAGGGGCGGCATCCCTGGCTCGTGTGTGTTGTAGGCTTTGTGATGGGCGTTGAGATCCGTTTAGTGCAACATCCTGGAAGCTGGTACAACGAAAACTCAGATTTACTTCATGTTATAACTTAGAAAAACTTGACTGATATGCAATTACGTAATACAAAATATATACAAGAGTGTTGGCCGCAAGAGTCGCCAGTCAAGTGCTGGGTTCTGACGGCAACACTTTACGGAGCTAAGTTAAGCTTGCCAAACCGTCCCTCCAGAATTAATGCCTCCGTCTTGCGTTCCTGCCACACACTCGCCCCCTGAAGCAATATCTTACCTTGAGAGCACAACCTGTAAAGACGATATTCATAAGCCTGCACGCTTCAGATACCATCAACGACTAACAGTAAATGGGGTAAATAAGCAATTCATTTTTCAGTTACCATCGCAAGACAATAGAGGTTCTCGGGGCCCGTCTCGCAGCACCAAGGTTGGATAATGTGAAGTGTCAGCCCGAGGCACCAGCACCGAGGGGCAGCGCACCGACCCGCAGCGAGGAGGAGGATGTACACAAACTTAAGAAAGTTCCGACTCAGCGCTTACGTGTCACTCTGACCTTTCCAAGACTGACCTCGGCCACCCCTGCTGGCCGACCCGCCGGGAAGACTCGCCACCCACCACCAGGCACTGACCAGGGATGACCAGCGCGTCAGCCAGGGATGACTAGCCCCTCCCACATGCCTTGTAGTCCACTAACGCACGCATACCCCTCTCACCACCACTAGCCAACATACAACCCTCTCACCATTACTCTGGCCAACATACAGCCCTCTCTCCATTACTCTGGCCAACACACAGCCCTCTCACCACCACTCTAACCCACACACAACCCACACACACAACCCTCTCATCCCCACTTCAACCCACACTCACCCTTCAAACACTAACCAAATCCTTATACTATCACTGCAAGCCACACACATCTATACTCGCTCCCTTTCTGGCAAACAAACAGCTTCTCCCACATATCCCTCTCACTCCCCACTCTGGCCCGCACTCAGCCCTCTCACACACCATTCTAACCCTAAGCACAGCGGTCATCGCGCCAGACTCTCCTCTCCCCCTTGGCACCAGACTGTTGTGCATTGTTGCTTACACTTTTGGGTTAAGTGAACCTGTAAAAGGATGCAGCGTTGCCATGATGAACATATCACACAGTTTATAGTCATGTTTCTCGGCGAACACGACCAAGCGACCCTCACACGTCCAAGGTGGGAGACGAGGCGTTTTTACGGTGAGGCGGAGGTTAGGATTTCTATATTTCAGGTAATGTTCATTTTTACAGGAGATGACGCCGCGTGAGGCAGGTATATAATGGTTATGTTGGAAGCAAGGGCGTCTCCATCCCTGTGGCAGATAACGTCGCCCGGCTAAACATGCAACACTAAATCATAAGGTGATAGTAAACAAAGGCACATATTTACTGTACGTGTTGTTTTCCGAAAGCAGCAAATTTAACTGATGCTTTGTGAAGCCAGATTAGGGATACAGACGCTTTACGACGCTTATAATGTATCTCGTAAACCATTTGCTGCCCTATTACTCACTCGCTGCCTAAAATTTGCATAAAGCAATTTAATGCAAAATGGTCGGGTCGAAGCAGGCAGGCCGTGGCTCAGGCATCGGTGGCGTACTGATTTACGACGCGGGAGGAGCGCCGTTTAAGGCTAGACTCGCTTTATTTAATACTCCTTCATACTAGAAAAATGATAAGTCAAAATAAAAATACCTTCCTACTGTTTCATTTCCCTTTTACGTGCTATTCTTCCGGACAAAGGTGATGAAATGCTATCAACTTGTCGACTTAACTCACCAAAACACTCGCCTGACGACACGACGACCCCAGGAAGAGAAACACTATATTATTATGAAGATACAACATGTGTACTCCGTCGCCAGGTGTCGCGGGGATCAAGGGAACAAAGAGGAGTATTAGTCTTGATGTTCCTCTTCACCTTACGTCTTCCCTGCAAGGACGACGCCGTGGACGTAAAAGGAACACGAAGGTTTACTGAGGAAACCGAGTCACTGTCCTGAGAAGCAGTCATTAAACTGATGGAACTGTCACTGCGATGGATGGAGCGGAGTCCTTGTACTGACTGCAACTGTATCACTGCTCCTCACCAAATAACCTTTTCACATACACACACAGAATAAAAGGATAAACTATTCTTAATGTACATATTATTCACCATGATTTGGTTTTAATAATATACACCTTTGCATGAGAATCCATTTAACGATCAATATTCATCTATCAGTGTAACCTTTCAAGTCAAGAACAACCTCATAAATTTCACAAGTGTACCTTCGCGAACTGGATATCATTTCCACAACAATATATATAAGAAAAAAATTTAAATCGCTTTTACCGCAATGTTTCGTTTTCTTAATGAATACTGACAAATTTCATATTGCAATTGCGTAAACAGAAGCCTGTTAACCTTGGAAAAACACGCTCTCTCTCTCTCTCTCTCTCTCTCTCTCTCTCTCTCTCTCTCTCTCTCTCTCTCTCTCTCTCTCTCTCTCTCTCTCTCTCTCTCTCTCTCTCTCTCTCTCTCTCTCTCTCTCTCTCTCTCTCTCTCTCTCTCTCTCTCTCTCTCGATGAGGATGCACTCAAGGACCATGAAGAAAGGTGGTGGTGATGATGATGGTAGTGGTGGTGGTGGTAGAAGTAGGAGGAGAGAGAGCAGTGTTCATTCAGTCAACACAGGATTTACCAAACATGAATATAAGTACGTGGGAGGGAGAGAAACAACATTCAAACAATATATACAACATTTACCACACAGGATAACTTGGAGGGAGGCGGAAAGCAGAATTTCGACAGCATATTCCAAGACGATGACCAGCTTTGTACATTTACCGACCCGCCTATTGCAGGAAGACCCCCAAAGTTGAGGAGGAAGACCATTGAGTTAGACTGAGCCACCCAGGTAACGACAACGCCTCTGTTAACACGATACCTTAACCGTTATAGGTCCTTATGATTACTGGTGATGGTGGTGATGGGTTCCAGGGTATCGAATGAGGCTCAGTAGGTGAAGAACACTATAAGACAGCCACGTATCCTTTGATGTTTAAGGTTTTCCTAATGTAGCGGCGTGACACAAGGGGAAAGGATCAGGGAGAGAGGATGAAGGACAGAGGAAGGTCATTAAAGAATCCTTGTCATCCTGACGAAGAAGAATAAACAGTGAATCACGACCAAGTAAATGTCGACAGTGTGTGTGTGTGTGTGTGTGTGTGTGTGTGTGTGTGTGTGTGTGTGTGTGTGTGTGTGTGTGTGTGTGTGTGTGTGTTGAATTGTTAAAAATGCAATAATTGTGTTGATATGACTAATAAATATATAATCAAAATTGACAAGTGGTTCTCTCCCCTAACCCCTCCTCCTCCTCCCTCAGGCTGGATAAGGGCACAGGTACTGCCTATAACATAAAAATCATCACTAACATGTTTATCAGGTTCTCAAGGTAACATAATTGTCGTGTTACATGACATACACTCGACGAAGCTGCTGCAACCTGTATGAAAAGTGTCGCTACAGGCAGTCAGTTTATCAAAATGTTTCCTAAAGCAATATTTCTCTCGCTGTTATTCAGGAAAGGGAAATTAGCACACATGGAAACAGGAAGAAACAGACTCATAGCGCACAACCGGAAAGAGAAATTGGAAATCGCATGTAATTAAAGAAGAGAACATACAATTTAACCAGAAAATAGAAATGCAAGAGAAACACGTAAAATTCAGGAGAACTCAAACACAGACAGCGTGAAAAACTGAAGATTAATATTTAGAGAAAACTGCTAATTATCAAGCAATCACTCAAGGTAAATAATATACCGTTGGGTTGTCTGAGAACACCTGTCGTGTCTAGCCAGGTGGCGCCCAAAGGTGAAGGTGGCTACAGGTAGGGTCACCACCACCTCTTGGGAAATGCAAAACGAAGAGAAAAGTCCGGTATTGCACCAAACATACTCAGCTGCAAAAATGGAAAAGCTCGTTGCAGGATGACAAATGGCAATGCAAATATGTACGTCTTTGTGTTGGAAAGGTTCTGGTGTTCATAAGCCAAATCACACTAACTTGATTTCACGATTAAATTCATTACCATTTTAGTGGCTAATTGTATGCAAATCTCCAAGGCGGGAGAGGCAAAAGCAGGGACCACGCAAGGCTCACCCTCACATTATATCATCATGCGTTCTTACTGCACCAAAACATGAAGCTTTTACTCGCACAATCCAGGCTCCAGGAAGGACGAAGGCCCCACCACGACGCCTATTACGATGTCCAAGAAAATGCGATCAGTCCTCTCGCGACCATGTTCACGAGGCCGTCTCGCTTCACGCACATGCACGCACACATGCACACATGCACACACACACACACACACACACACACACACACACACACACACACACACACACACACGTCCACCTTCAAGCAAACAAGGTCTAAATCTCCAATATTCCCGTTTTGCTTGATTCTTGGTCTTTAAGCTGCTAAAGGACCTTAATGTTCACAAAAACGCGCGGTGCTTCCTTAGCCACAAGCGAGTCTTAAACGTCCCCGAATGAGATCATCTTAGGAAACGCAACTTAAAACACGTTATCAGTGTATTGTATCTTGCGCCAAAAATAATTAAACGCCATTACAAAACGATTTAAAGTTTTTCGATAATTGTGACCATAATTATGTCTTACCAATTTCACAGCCGGAGAAGTGGAAAAGGCTTTTGAAATTTCATCAGAAATCTTTAGGGCTCGTGGACGAAATATTCCTGCCTGAGCACAAAAGCAGACAGTGAATTTACAGCCACAAGTTATACGATAGGCAGGTTGGGGAATGCCAATTAAGGAAAACGAACAAAAACGCACCAGGAATACAGCGAGGCGCTAGGAAGTGTGAGTACCGTCAGACCGAGGGGAAGGGCAGGGGACAGGGGCAGAGGCAGGGGCAGGGGGAGGGGAAGGGGGAAGGGGAGAGGCAGCACACAAGTGTTTCCGAGCTGGTGTTTTGATCAGGCTTTCCGTCATTCTGCATAACGCCTCAGGGCTTCGTGGACTCGTTTGCGCTGGACTCTCGTGAAGGCTTTGAGGCGTGGCGGAAAGGGATGAATCAGGGAATTAATTGATGCATTTATGTCAACCTGTAACAATCGTGATGAGGTGCATGTATGCGGGCGCGCGCGCGTGTGCGTGTGCGTGTGCGTGTGTGTGTGTGTGTGTGTGTGTGTGTGTGTGTGTTCTTCCAAGGTCCTTAGGAAAGCTGTGAGCCGGAACACTGTAGCTGGTTGGCTACGTGTCCAGCTGATGGTTATTACTTTTACCTTCAGACTCGTAGCTAAAAGGATGTAGAGCGTCTCTTTTCAATTTTGGAAACATGTCGCTTAAGTGATGAAATTACAAGGCATTAACTATTTTTAGTTTAATCCAATTGGTGAGAGCATAATCCTCCCCAGATAGACAGGAAGACTGGCTGATGGGCGTGAAAGCGAAAAGGAGAAGAAAAAAAATGTTTAGTGGAGCAAGAAACTTTGGATATGCTTTGCAGGAGGATGCAAGGAGGAGGGAGGGCGGGGAGGGGTTCTACAGACTGATTACAGGGGTTGTGACCCTCCGCCCAAGTGGAGATCCGAGTGACGCCCTTGAGGTGACTCGTAACAGCGACTAACATACTTAAGCACGGAGGCAGGACGAGACCAGGCGACTTAATGTTAGGCTTCCTCTGAAGGACAGGAAGAAAAACGAAACTGGGCCTGTACTTTTTATCGCTCGTAAACACGGCCGACATCTAGCGAGGACTTGTTTTTCTACGACTTGATAACGGCCTTCTCGTGTCGTAACTTTTGGGCGATTATACATCTCGAAGTCATTCTTTTTGTCTTTGAGATAGTTTTTTTTTCCACAGCGATGGTGAAGTTCGCTGGGCGTCGATAATAGTACCTGCTTTTACCTCATGCCTGGTAGAGTGAGAGAAGAAAAAACAAAGAGAGAAAAGTAAGGACAAGGTAGTAGCCGTAGATTGGTCATAAATCAAGTGGTTCCTGGCAGAGGAGGATCACCAGCTTGGAGGCCAATCAGCTTCTTACGTCATCAGGGGTTTGATATTACAGCTTTAACAAATGAATGGTCTTGAGAGAGAGAGAGAGAGAGAGAGAGAGAGAGAGAGAGAGAGAGAGAGAGAGAGAGAGAGAGAGAGAGAGAGAGAGAGAGAGATAAAGAGAAAGAGAAAACAAAACATGTATCTCATTGGATAAGATGCAATCGGCATTTCAAATTATTATCATTGTACTCTGTCTCCTGCCTGACAATCACTGGTCTTGATGGTGTGTTGTGGTCGCCTTGGCCAGGCCTGCACTAACCCTGCATACTTTCACGCACTTTCACGCCTCCTATAGAACATGATGACCCTAAACCATCCCCAACACACACACACACACACACACACACACACACACACACACACACACACACACACACACACACACACACACACACACACAACCACCGAGCACTAAGTATATTTATCCTCTCTACAAGCAGGTGAAGGGCCTCCTCGCCACCCACACAGTTACGGAGCGCATCTCATCACGGCTTAAGTAGTAAAGCGAAAGGCAGTCCAGTGCTTTTAAACGCAATGAAAATAAATAAATAAATATGTTGCCTCGTACTCACCCGGGTCGAGAGCAAATGGAAAGTAATATTTACAATGGCTGGTAAGGGAAAAGAAGACGCATAAGGTTACGTCTCGTCTTGCCGCGGCCTTCCACATCACCTTCTTCACGTTGGTAAAAAATCATAGACTTGACCCCAACAGCCGCGGCCACAGGTATGCTTAAGAATCGACTCAGGCTACCCAGGCTAATTCCTGCCCCTCTCATCTGCCAGACTGCCGTTGGTGGCCGAGCAGACCTGCCATGTTAGGTCTCAGGTGAAGAGAAAGATAGAAAAAAAACAAAAAACTAAATATACACACATCCCCGCAAGGAGGTATTTGCTTGCCGATGATTCGCTGCCATATTTGGTGATGCGGTTAATTAATGACGCTTTGATTAGAACAGAATTCAGAGCAAGACGTTGACTCCCACTCCTCTTCCTCCCTCCTGATGCCCCTACAGACTCTTCGTTAATCTGCGCGAACCCTCAGCTCCGAAAAAAAGATAAATAAATAAATGATCAAATACACGAGCGAGGCAAGCGAGTGGATCTTAGATAAGGCAATGTATAATGTAATAAATCACAGCAACATACTTTCACCAGCGGCTGAATGAGAGGCTGGAGCGGAGCGGAGCAGCTGATCCCTGCCACCTGACACTGAGCTTCACTATTTCCCCATCACACGGAGCGGCTCCCCTGATGACCGCCTCACTCTGTTTATTAGCACCTCACATACACAGGTGAGAGCTTACCTGCAGATAACCTACATCAAGCTCGCCCACAACAACGAGGCGAGGGAAAAAGTGAACGTGTCATTATGAAAGTACTCCATTGATGAGTGTTAGTGGCTTATCAGGTGATATTTTATATTAATGTTATCACCACTGGAAGCGTCGCGGCCAGAGTACTCACCCTGCGGGGGAGTCAAGGCGGAGTGCGTTGGGACTGGGTTGGGGCGGGGTGCAAAGCTACCCGTCTTATAACAACGGGAAAATATTTGTTTTTTCTAGTGTTTGCCTCCATTATGCCTTCGGCGGCGTGGCCGTTACTGAAGCAAGAACTTTTTGCAATTTTTCAAATTTTTTTCACGTTAGAGCAAAGCTGCTCAACATGTAATTAACGACTCGACGTAATGAAGTAGAGGCGCGTCACTGTGGCCTGAGCAACACAAATCATCGTCCAGCCGGCCATGGTAGTGCCCCGTGCATGCCCTCAAGGCGTGGGGTGCGTGCTGTGCCGCGCCGCTCACTAACTACCCTGCCCTTCCAGGAGGGTAATGTGGTGCACACAATAATCAACATGTTACACACACAGTATTGTCCTGCTGTGTGTGCCTGCATGTATGCGTGCGTGCGTGCGTGCGTGTGCAAGTGCGTGTATGTCTGTGTGTATTTATATATATATATATATATATATATATATATATATATATATATATATATATATATATATATATATGCACACATATTCTGCGAATAAAGTATGGATTAAGTCTGGCTAAATGTCCGGCATCTCAAGCAAGGCAATAACTTATCTTTGAGGCATTTATTTGACTGCAGACAAGAGGTAGCGACTTCAACATGAACACAACAAAAAACTTGATCAACATGCTTATTTCAACAGCGTCAAGAATGATTTCTGGGACGCGAGCGTTGGACAAGGGTCGAGGCCAAACCTCCGACCTCGACAACATGCAACCAGTGGAAGCAAATTAGAAGCAGGAGGCAATAACTTTCCAGGCATCACAGACTAGCCTGAACTTTTGTTTGTGCTGCTGGAACCAAGTTGCAGAAAGATGGAAACTATACAGAAACGTTTTAACGCTCGTGAAGCTGCAATGCCATTAATTCGTATTACGTATTTTATCGCCTTGACGACCGAGGTGATAACTTGAATGTTACGTAACGAGTCAAACTTTCCCTCGCTGCTTTCGTGCCGCGGAAGTATTAAGAGAGAAAATAGATAAGAGAGGGAGAGAAAAGCAACAAAATGCGTGAAACATACGTTCACCGACACGAGAAAACATCAAAACATCTGCCAATAACATACAGCAAGTTACAGCGTGTACACACACACACATACACATACACTCACAGACACAGACACAAACACACACACACACATACACACACACACACACACACACACACACACACACACACACACACACACACACACACACACACACACACACATACACACACACACACACACACACATACACACACACACACACACACACACACACACACACGCACACACACACACACACACACACACACACACACACACACACACAAACTGGATTTCCACTCTCTCTCTCCTATCTTTCTCTTCTCTTCTCTTTCTCTCTTCCCCCTCCCTCCATCCCCACTCACCCCACACCACACCACTAACTCACACCACTAACCACTAACTCTCCTTCTATTTTCAGATCACTAGCGGGGAGAGCAGGATGCAGCTCGCCCCTTACACGCCCTGCTGCTCACAATAGCTAGCCATCTCAACAACCCTTCCCCCCAAACACACACACACACACACACACACACACACACACACACACACACACACACACACACACACACTCAGAACACACCTCTAACACCGCCAGAGTCACTCACCCAAGCCTTCTCAAACCCCTTAAGTGACCTCTAGCTAATGAGGTCGCGAAGGTCAGTGTTTGGGATCGATCGTAATTCCCCATTGAATGATCAGGTACTTAGGAGGACAGACTTTAATGCCACGTGTCTCTACTTCAATAAAAGGAGGTGTGACGGCATAGAGAGAGACAGAGAAAACAAATAAAGATAAAAAGGAAAAAAGAAAAAGTAAGGGAAGGCTTGGTCAGGTGTGTATTAAACGTGTATAATTTTAGGCGCCATAATACGAGAGGTCTTTAAATAACATAACAGAAAGCCGCAAGCCATTAGCAGGTAAAGGATGGTGCTTCAGATATTTTGCCTCAGAAGCATCAGGATATATGGAGCGGCGAGGAGAGAAAATGTTACAAGTGAGGTGAGGTGAGGTGAGATGAGGTTAGGTTGAGGTGAGCGTGTCGATTGCTGTCCAGGTGTTAATGCATGTGACGTGGGCATGTGACGGCCTGGTGGGGTATAGGGAGGGTAGAGGGACATGGGGTGGAAGGACGATGGGTGTTAGTGGTGTGAAGGAAGGGTATGAGGTGTGAGTGGAGGGAGGGAGGGAGAGGGTGAGGTCCACGTTTTCCTGAATATTAGTTTGGAAAAGGTGCAACGCGTTATGGTCTAAGTGTTCACGCGATTTTGTCTACTAAATATGAGTTTCGTTTGAGCGAGGAAATGTAAGATGGAGTAATAACGAAAAGCGTCTTACCAGTACACTAACTACGAGACTGGAAATGGTGAATATACATGAAAACTGTAATGAACGCTTTGCAAAATACCAGAAAATTTTGTGTGTGTGCTGGAAGTCTATCATTAATTTCAGTGCAATATTAAGGGGCATTGACACCTGAAGGTCAGAGGCTTGAACATATAAATCACTCACTCAATTATGACAGATGACAAAAATGGAGCCATGTTTTCCTTGTATCTTGTCTCGGTACAAAGCCCTTGAGTGTGACCTCGACTTCCATGAGGCAGCCACGGACAAGGAGACACTTCCATAATATCAGGGAACGCACTGTACCTGTCAGGCTTTAGCGGCAAACAACACGAAAAGTCGAGATAATAATATGTAAGTGAATTTAAAAGTAACGTGTTGGCCTGATAGTTGAGTGGAGGCAGCGGGTGTGATGCAGGACCTCCGAGGTAGAACTATACTTCATGTTCTGCTCCTGCCCAGGCCACCACCACCACCACCACCACCACTCCTGCTCTCTTTCCTTCCCTACCACCACCCTTCCTACCCCACCAGCACCCCGACACCCACTCCCAGCACGCCCACACTATCAACACGTCCACCCACTTCGTTCTCCCGCAACTTGGTCAACTTCTTCTCCTTAGCTTCAAAATCACTACCACCACTACTACTACTACCCCAACATCCCCCTCCAGCATACCCACACCATCAACACGTCCGCCCACTTCATTTTCCTCGCTACCTGGTGCACCCTCGCCGCCGCCCACCGCCTGCTCCATGCCACACCCACCACTTTCTTTTTTCTTCCAATCCACATAGTTTTCTTCTCACTTGGATTTCGCCGAAGGTCAACCCACTTACCACCATATCCCTTCATCATCATACCTATATCAATTTGCCGCCATTCCCACACCCACTCATCACCACGCCGGCACAAACCCGCACTTCCCTCCCCAACACACCTGCACTTTGCTACTCACATCAACTCCTCATCCCGGGACCTACGCCCACCCACCCACCCTATACCCTCCCTCCACCTACTCCTCCTTCTGCCACACCTACTACCACTATCACGTCCTCGCCTGCCCCGCCTTCCTGTATCCAACCCTCCCTTAAGGCCTTCCTCAGTGTACAGAACTAGTGCACACCTGTATACTCTCCTTGCTCTACCTGCTAATTACAAGTGAAGACCTCAGTGCCTACGTGTATGAGGATCTTATAACGTGTTTGTGTTTACTTGGTGTTTATGAACCTACTATTAATGAGGTATAATAGCGTTAGTGTGCAGAGTTTCCCTTCATATGTATGTGTGTGGCCGCATGGAGACGCTCTGTTTGGGAGGGAGTTTGGTCTTGTGTCCATCAATATGCCTCCATGTGCTGCCACGTGTCCTGGGTGAGGAGAGGTGTCGTGTGTGTGTGATGCAGTCTTGTCGTGCATGAAGCTGATTTGTCCTGAATTGGGCAAGAGTGTTGTGTACGAGACGTGTGCATGATACTTAACAGTTCACAAAAGAAAGCTGCCGACGTCAACACTTATTAAAAGGGTCATCAAGATTTATCGAGCATTGTGTTCGAAGCTTCTGTCCTTCTTACATGTGACCTCAAGACTTTCTTTACAGTTACGTCGAGGCAGCCGCCGCGGCCTGACCGTCATCCGGCAAGACACACGCACCGACGACTAGTCACACGCGTCGCCTGCACACTCTTGATTCCCGTAAATCCATAAAGTTATTGGACTTCCACGTTAACCTAATAAAGAACACAAAAGAAACAATTGAAGCTGCAGGGTAAAAACAGAGGACAGACAGTAACTCAGAAGGTTTGATAGTTTGTGCGAGCAATAAGGTGTCGAACACCACAAAGCAGATACGGACCACTGCTTCGGACAGGGGCGGCCGGGGTGGAGCGGCGGGCAGGGAGTGGCTGCGAGGCACAACTAAATTATTATAAAGAACCCACCACCACCAGGCTCATTAAATACGGTGTGTATGCATTCATTACTTTTTCATCCATACATGACTGGATTTCTAGACGCAATAATTATACTCTTTCCTAAATCATGTTGCACGGCAGAAAGATGATGACTTGGCAGAGAATGTTGGTCATTATGATGGGTAATACATGCATGCATACATACATACATACATACATACATACATACATACATACATACATACATACATACATACATATATACATACATACACACAATGCGTGTGTATATGTATATGTATGTATATATATATATATATATATATATATATATATATATATATATATATATATATATATATATATATATATAGATGTGTGTGTGTGTGTGTGTGTGTGTGTGTGTGTGTGTGTGTGTGTGTGTGTGTGTGTGTGTGTGTGTGTGTGTGTGTGTGTGTGTGTGTGTGTGTGTGTGTGTTTGTGAATGGCAATGAGTTGTTCAGCAGAGAATTACACACTACAATATACTTTTTCTTTACCTCGCTCCTAAGCAGTAATGTGTAGGATTATGTCCGCCATGTACACCTTCAAACATATTTTTTCCTTGTCCTCTATTCATCCAGCCCAATGCTTATTATCAAAGTAATCACCATGATTGCCTGAGTTATGATTCAAACATTATTTTTTGCAATTTCATTTTAAAATCGCAAAATCTGAACGTTGAAAGAAAATAAAGAAACTTGCAATACTTTTTATATCGAAGATGAATACCTGTTGCCATTTTTGTCGAAGTGTTCTTGATTAAGAAGCAGCTCGCAGAGTATTCAACACACGAATCCCACCCTAATCAAGCTGCACCTTCGCTTTGCAGTACATAGACACGTTCTTCTTGCCTTTGTTGGCCAAGGATTAACCGTAGTTGTTTATTCCTCCAAACTGGAAGGATTTACGATGAAGTCAGGATTAGAGATAACACCAGGAAAAAAAATACCAAAAAAAATGTGGGCCAATAAACTCAGGTGACGGGAGCCCAAGAAGCAGGTGCATTAGAAAGCGAAAGGAACAAAGTTTTATTATTATTACCATTTGAATCAGCACCTCCCGCAGCTCGCCAACCCTCTAGCAGCCACAAGCGACCGCCAGCTCTCTACAAAGGTCAGAGGCAGCGCGGATCCCTAATTAGGAGGTCGTAAGCAACTACTCTCACTTGGGGTCAAAAGCAAAGCAAACTCCTGCCGATCAGTTCACCGCGGGGTTATGAGACGTCATCGCCGGACCAAAGACGTGCTGGGACTCCTTCACCTCACGTCAAGGTCTGGAGGCAGCGGTCGTGTGTCAAGCCTAAGTGCCGGGTGAAAAGACGTGTTCTTAAGGGAGTGTAATTATCGGGCCAGCTGAGGGCGACTAAAAGGTTTGTCTGATGGAAAGGAAAGGGTGTGAGGCATCGAGCGGCGGAAAAAAAAAGCTAAATGAGTAAGGGAAAGGAGGGATCAAATGTCACTTACGTACCGCCTACTACAGCAAAAACAACGAGAGAGAAGAGAGAGAGTGAGGGTAGTGCAAGAAGAGCCAGAGAAAAAAATAATTTATACAAAATTTACCTCATTGCTTACCTCACCACTATAACCTCACATAAACGCTGGTGAGGTCCATCATATTACTGAAATTTACCTTCGAGTTTCCTTGCCTTTCATTTGAAGCATTTAGTGTCATCTTATCGCATCCACACAAGTGACGCACTGCCATTCTTACTCAGGAAAACTACCAATACTACATTTTCCTCAACACAAACAGGGTAACTAACACGCCACATGGAAAACACAAACATACAACAACCAAGACAAAATGTTTTCGTCTACAAGAATATAAATTAACAAACAGGTACTGGTTAGGTATTGAGGTGTTGCATTTATTTCCTACTTTCCTACCTGCAGCAGTGGGCGGACACCTTCACCCCGCCCACACACAGCGAGACTAATGCATCGTGGGAGATCAACAAAATTAGAAAATGTCATCATAAATAGCGTCATCAAACCAGGTGTCTTTCCTCCCCTGGTGACGCCTGCCATACTACCGTCTAATGCCTGTTTCTCTCTTTTTACCTACATTTCATTCAGCCATGTTATTACACGGTTTCCCTATTCCATAATTTATCATGCTTGCTGCCTTCCTCCCTCCTGCCACACTCGTAATTTTGGATGCAGACTCGTTACTTCCACCGCCAGCCTGCCTGCAAGAGTTCGCGTTGGCAGTAAAATGAATCGTGTGGCGCTGACGGTAAATAATGATTCTGACCATTAGTGTCTAATTTCAGAGGCAAACTCGCAGCATTGGAGCGCTGGACTATTTTTCATTTAAATACAATACGTCAGAGGGAAAGCCACACCCTGCTGAGGCCTGTTATCATGCGCAGTAATAATGGCGAGGCGATGACGTAGATGCAACACAAACACATACAAAAAACAACCCACAATGATGAAACTACCCAACCTTCGGGGTGAAAATACAGGATAGTGATGAGTCGCGCAATTTTCTTAACAAATAAAAAACCGAAGTGCAAACAGATGGATGTAAAACCCTAATGAAGAAGTATTGGAGGCTGTTAAGACGAGGGTGGAGACGAGGACCACGACTTAAGGGGAGAACTGAGGCGATACGAGAACTCAGCCCAAACGCACTTACTCTCTCTTACTCTCTCCCTCCCTCCCTCCCTCCCTCCCATGCACGTGTGTTCATGCACCACTGAACACCAAGCCCGCCTCACCCTCTCCTCTGTGACTTGTCTTATTGTTATGATAATAAAAACTGATGAACCAAGAAAATGGACGCGACTTTCCTCCCTATAATGATGCATGTCTAAACTCCGGCTGGACCTCGTCACCTATATCATCATCATTACTATCATCACTATTATTACCATTATTATTATTATCATTATTATTATATTTTTAGTCCTCCAGCCACAACCTCGTGTCCGGTGGGTCAAGAACAATTTCCAGACTGCTTTACGTCTCCTGAATTTTTTTTTTATATGACATTATCAATCCCTCTCCTCACTCACCTCGCCCCGCCCTGCCCTGACCAGCCCCGCCCCGCCCCGCCCCGTCCAAGCAAATTTCCGCCCCCACCTGGCACCACTCCTTCCTTGTGTCCACGCCCCCGCCCCTCCCAGCCATGCCCCGCCCTGATCAGTCCCTCCTCGCCCACGTCAGGCCAGCCACGCGTCACCTCAAATCTTCACTCACTTTTGATATGTTATTGAACACGACCGGGAAATAATATCATGATTTTCTTCACACACACACGCACACGCACACACACACACACACACACACACACACACACACACACACACACACACACTGCAAACCTATAATTGTCTTGGAAATATTGTAGAAATCGAGTCTGAGCTTTTAAGAATTACCAGCTTTTCTTGCGGTTCTGTAAAGGTATTTGTGTCTAAAGCTTCCTATTCAGTTAGTACGTAGTAGTAGTAGTAGTAGTAGTAGTAGTAGTAGTAGTAGTAGTAGTAGTAGTGATCATCAAATAAAGCTCAAACTCAAGTGAAGAAAGAAATAACTTCAATGTGGAAAAATTGCATTACTCTGATTCCTGGAAAGGATCTCTCTCTCTCTCTCTCTCTCTCTCTCTCTCTCTCTCTCTCTCTCTCTCTCTCTCTCTCTCTCTCTCTCTCTCTCTCTCTCTCTCTCTCTCTCTCTCTCTCTTTCAAGGGCACCACAGTAGTCCCTCCAACAAGTCATTGACCGAATCAAGACAAAAATGCGTCCCTGATACAAGCATAATAAAATAAAGTCAAGTCAACAGAATAACAACACCGCGTTGGACAGCTGAATAAAACGACAAAACAACAGAATGCAGCTGAACGGTAGCGTCCTGGGCCGGCGGGGGCGAGGCATTTCTTAACACATACATCTGATAAGGACAACACATTAAATCTAGCGGACAATATATAATGAAGCGCGGTAGTAAGTCAGGCGAGCAGAGGCGGACCGCTGCATGGAGGGAGGCGGCAAGGGGAGGGGGGAGGGGGAGGAGGAGTTAACCCCACTCCCACCACCACCACACCACCACCACCACACCACCACCACCAACCTTCCACAACAACCCCTTCAGCATCCTTCCCTTCAACATAATTTCCTCAAGCTCGTTACAACAAAGTTTCCTTAATTTTTGCTTGGTTAGGTTTTTATTTAGTCACTGAAATCCAAGTGTCAAGAGAACAAAAGAAAGGAAAGAATAATAGAGAGAATCATTACATAGTCAGTACGTTACTAAAATTCACCTTCAGAAAATGTTCATAAATCTGCAGTGGAATCCTTTTGTGCAAAGTTTCGTATGAAAAAAATATATATACATACAAAGTTTCTATATAAAAATAAAAAAATTGCAGCCCCCCACAAAGCCCAAAGCGGCAGTAAATTCAGGAAGAGAAAGCCTGAAAGCAAAGCAGAACTGTCAAGTCAAGCAAGTGTGGTAATACGTGGCGTGTTTTTGTCCATATAGCCAGCGTGAAACTTTTTTGTGACCTGCTTGAGCGTCTGTTCTGCGACGACCTGACCACATGACCTCAGTTTAATGGCCAAGGAAAGGTCATGTCAGCGGCAGTTCCCGGAAAATTAATTGCTTTAGAATCCACAATGGAGAGATTGATGGTCAGGAAGGGAGAAGGGACGAGTGTGCGGAGGTGACCTGTGTCGGGGTGGGAAGCGGTGAAGCGAGGCGGAGGGTCATGTTGAGGCGGTACAGAGGCACGAGGGGAGAAAAAGGGGAAGTCAACATTCACAAAAAGAACTTAATCAGCCTGATGACAACCGCGGCGGTTCTCTAGTCCCTTTGAGGCCCAAGAACCAGCCAGGAAACAGTTGATAAATGGCTCGACAACGTCTGGCTGACCCGTACACTGACCACACAGGAATACCATCGTTACCAAGCAAGTATAAATAATCAACAATAAGAAACACTGCAGGCCAGACTTCATTGTTTTTATATTTTTCTTTCACTCATTTCCAGGTGAATATTTTTGTCAGTGTGTCACGTATCACCTGCTGGTTTGCATGTTCCTGTACAGCGGCAGGTGCGTTATGACTGAGGGGGGAGGGAGGGAGAAGGAGGAGAGGGAGGGGGCACTAGCAGGAAGGGGCGCCGCTGCCATCCTCGTCACCACCCAACACCAACAAACGGAAGGGTGGAGCGAGGGAACGGGTCACGTCTAAGAAGAAAAAAATATATATATGTATTATAGAAAAAGTCTATTCTGATAACAAATGAATTTTCAGAACTAAAAATACGACCACAACTATTGCCACGCCCATTGTGGGGTCACGCAGCCAATATAACTGAGGAGGGAGATGGTATCAGCCGACGCTTTCTTTCGCTGAGAGAGATTCCAACCAGTGGCCTGACCTCGCCTGACCCTCCGTGTACACCTGAGGATATGTCATACAACCTGAGGCGCTATTCTCCCGCCAGGAAAGGTCACAGATGGAGACAAGTGAAGCCTTGGCACTCTAAGATTAATCAAGTTTTTGTGTTGCACTCGAGGCATGTTTACTGAGCCTCCACTGACGCTCGTAAATTCATACTTGATGCTCAATGGATAAATGAATTCTTTACTTCCACCGATAACCACACGCCGGTCTGGCCTCCACGCATGTTTCGATGGAGAGGAAAGCAAATTGTATGCTTGGAGATAATCCTGACATGTATCCTGATGTATTCTACGGCCGGCAAAGGGAGGGGCGGGGGCTGGGGAGGGGGCTGAGAATGCAGTGTTTATGAGCAGAAGGCGACGGAAGGGAAGGAGTATGTCTTTCTTGCACAACTGGATCCTAATGAACAAAATCCGAGTATCAACACGACGTGAGGCGATAAGATACGAAGGAGAAAAGCAATCACTTTATACGACGAACCAACGAACGAACGGACCAAGGACAAGGACGAGGACGAAGAAGAGGAGGTGGAAGAGGAGAAAGAGGAGGACGAGGACAAAAAAGAGGAGTGGGAGCAGCAGGAGGAGGAGGAAGACGGACCTCAAGAATAAGACGAGCCCCGGAAAGAGAAAGAAGGGAAGAACGAGAAGGGGAAAATAGAGTAAATATAGAGACCAAAGGAAAACATAGTAAAGACTGATGCAAACAGACAGACAGACCGACAGACAAACAGACACACAGACAGAGAGACACACAAACAGACAGACAGGCACACAGACAAACAGAGCATGGCGCTGAGATAAAGATGACACCAAGCACTCGCCTCCCCAACAAACAACACACGGGAATGCTTGCCGGAGAAGTAAAAGTTGATTAAGCGGAGGCGATAAGGATCCAGACTCCAGACATATTTAGGAACGACTGTGACCTGACCGACCGATGACCCTTCCCCATTGAAGAGGTCGTGTCGGGGTCAAAGGTCACGATGTATGAATAAATCTTGTGAAGTATAATATAAAGGTGAGTGTGTGTGTGTGTGTGTGTGTGTGTGTGTGTGTGTGTGTGTGTGTGTGTGTGTGTGTGTGTGTGTGTGTGTGTGTGTGTGTGTGCGTGTGTGTGTGTGTGTGTGTAACTAGTACAGGAAAGATCAATGCAGTAGTAGTAATGCATTGAAATAGTTCAGTAGGAGTGTTTGGTCGGCGAAAAAGGTAAGAGTTATGTGAGTGACTTGTCTGTCCCTCGCTGGGCCGGGCAAGGCAAGGCAAGGCAAGGCAAGGAGGGAGGAGAACAAGCAGGGCAGAAGTCACCAACCCTTAAGGAAACCGTCCCATGGTTGACGCCTACTGTGTACCTGCTGACAAATACGGACTCACTTGCTGACTAACTGACTGACTGACTGACTGACGGACGCAGGACTGGATACATACATCTTCCCCTCTCTCTCTCAGCTGTTACAAGGGCACGAAACCAGCCTCCCCTTGCCACCCCCCTTGAAGTAAACAACCTCAGGCATTATCTCGCTAACGTCATGAACTCATTTAAGCGTAAAAGGGAAGCTAAATATATCAAGAGGTTCTGGAGGGTGTGTGGCATTCCTCTAGCACGTGACCTTTTGTGCTGCTGTT
>JAXIVD010000064.1:87500-97500 GCA_036785275.1 Cancer borealis
GATGTATATATGTATGCATGCATGTTAGTTCATTTTCTTTCCCAATTTGCTATGCATATATTTGCTGTGTAACTACTTATCTCGGGCTGTTTATTTGTCTGCATGCCTGGCTGTCTGCGCATGGACGTGCTAAATATTTCGTGTGTGTGTGTGTGTGTGTGTGTGTGTGTGTGTGTGTGTGTGTGTGTGTGTGTGTGTGTGTGTGTGTGTGTGTGTGTGTCGTTGCATCAGTGAAGACACACCAACCTCGGTTTTGCTTATTGGAGCCCCGGTAGGAGGGCCTCGTGGGGTGATGGAATCTGGGAGGAGGAGGAGGAGGAGGAGGAGGAGGAGGAGGAGGAGGAGGAGGAGGAGGAAGAGGAGGAGGAGGAGGAGGAGGAGGAGGAGGAGGAGGAAAAAGAAGAGAGAAGGAGACGAAGAATACCAGCTCCTGCAATACTCCCTCCAAGACCTGAGTTACTGGCGATGCAAACACAACACTAATTAGCGAGGCGCATCATTACCCACTCAAAGGGCGCGAGGTGAAAGGGAGATGAGAGCGACGCTAATGAAGGGCCACGAGGCTTGCGTAAGGCCACTCCACTCTCCCCTCCGGTGTGATGGTTGTCTGCGGAGGATCTACCCGTCGCCTCCATCACGCCCTAAGGAAGCACCGATGACCATGGGTAATGTAACCTCTCAGATTTCACTTCGCTTCTTGTTCTAATTTACTCGCAGCCTCCGCCATACCCTGTCCTCCATTCCCGCTTGAAATTTTTGATTGACCGTACAAATTACTTACATCTTGATAGTGAACCAAGGAAAGGCAAGCAGTAAATTTACACACGTCCGCCGTCGAGGTAAGAAAAGGTGTAACTCTAACTCTTGGTCGGGAGAAGGTGAGGTATGAGAGGCAGGTCGTCCTGCCTGGCCACGGTCACCCTCTGTCACTCTGGCGGCCTAAGACTAGTGAAAAATAACTTTAAAAAGGAAAAAGTTCTTCGAAGATTTTCATGAAATTAAACACTACACGGAAATGTTTAACATAAATAATGATAAACCTGCTGCAGCTGTTACCTTGTATTGGTGAACACAGTCCTCGCGGCCACGTTATACTGACAGCACAGCTAAGAGTCGCCTCCGGGGGTGATAAAATCATATTCGAGCCACCTATTATGATCCTTGAACCTGATTGCATTGGATCGCCGCTTCGGAGGGAGCCTCAAGCCTAATTAGCAAACAAGCTTGTTGCCGCAGCCTCCTGCCTCTCTGTTGAGATGTGGCTGATACCCTGATACCTTGCCTTCCTGCCTTCAGAGACATTCAGGCCTCGTGGCGATTCGGTCAGGCTGGAAGAAGGTAATTGGACACTGAGTTCATCAAAGCCCATGGAGAAGGCAGCTGTCGAGGCCCCGAGGGTTACGGAAATCAAGTCTTAATGTCAAGGAAACCTTTTATCCTTTACATACATCAAAACACGTGGACATCAAAGTGAAAGAGCAAACAGCAAGTGACAGGCGCGGCAAAAACATGATCGGTAGTGTCCTTTAAGCACTCAAAATCTAACCTTGGGAAAGAAAAAAGTATATATCCTTAAGCATATTAAATCAAATTACACGGAAACAAATCAAACCAAAACGAAACACCATAACTTTGAGGCATCATCGCTGCTTAAAACTTTCATGGAGAAAGTTTCAAAGCGTCACTCCAGCCGCGTCCTTCACCCACAAGAGGCGTCAGAAGCAGACAGACACAGCAAAGCAAAAAGAAAACGTTAAGTGATGGGAGTTTCAGATTTCCCCGCGAGTCCTCCTCCTTATTTTGCTACTTTCTCTCCTTTATTCAGTGGTGTGCCCGGCCTAAAAGTATTTCGTGTGCCCTTAAGCCCGCCCCTACATCATCCTACGTCTCCTTCCCCTGCCACGCCGCCTCAGCAGGGGGCGAGCTCATCTGGGTGAGTGAAATGCCTATCGTGGATGAAAAGGCAGGCAGGGAGATAGGTGGTCGGGAGGCGGGGAAGGAGAAGAGGAGGGAGGGGCGCAGTGATGGAGGTAAGGAGGAGAATAAGGAAGGTGGAGTGAGGGAGGGAGTTTAAAGGAGAAATGAAAGAAAGGTTAAGTAGCTGACACGCTGGAAAAACCTGTCCTAGAGGAGGAGGAGGAGGAGAAGGAGGAGGAGGAGGAGGAGGACGAGGAGGAGACAGACAAAAGAGACAGAGTGAAAGAAGTGAGCTGCAAAAAAAAAGAGAGGAGAGTGAAAATATAGGAAAGGAGGAAATGAAGAGGAGAGGGAGAGTATGATAATTGAGAACCACGATAAAACAATGAAGAATAGAGTAGGAGTGAAGGAGAGCTAGAGTAAATATTATAAAGAGGAATAAAAACTGGAAAAAGAATGAGATGAATATGAAAGAAAGAATAAAAAGGAAGGAGAGAAGAGGAGCCAAAGACAGAGAAGGGAAGAAGGATGTGCGTGAGGAAGAGTAAGAGGGAGGAAGGAAAAGAGAGAGAGAGTAGAGGAGTAAGTGAGGACTGATGGGCGCGTTACAAGGTCAGCTTCGTTATCTGCTGCTGAGATATGCTGCGGTGAGCGGTGCTGGCGACAATTACGTGCGATGCTGCCATAGATAACGTCTCCAGCGGTGATCGATGCCGCGGCGCCTGGCAGAGAAGCCTCCCACAGCGCCTTGCCCCAACACACCTCAACGAGTGGTGGTCCTGCCAGTACTTGCCTCCTGTTTAGCTATACCTAGTGGTGATCTGTGTTATAAGTAATAGAAGGTGAAGTGGTGTCCAGCGTCGCCAGCCCGGCAGAGTCGTGATGGTGGTGTCGGCGCGGCGAGGCACACACCAGGACCAACTGATTTATTTAATTCGGGGTACTGGAAAACTTTTATTTTTTATTTTTTATTTATTTTTGTCTTTTTTTTTAATCGACTGGTATGTTGATAACTTTTAAATAACTAATTCCTGTGGTTTGAGTTTTATTTAATTTCATATAATATAAACTTTTCACGTTTTATGTTTTTTTTCTTCCTTTGGCAACTATTACCTTTGTCCTGCGGGGAAAAGTTATATTTAAGTCCGCCAGATGGAAGTTTTTTTTCTCTCTCTCCATTAAATGTCATGGATTTTTATAGTTTACAATACGTTTTATCGAATTCCTTTGAGGACAATCCATTTTCGCATTTTACGGGACAAAGATTTTAACTTTTTCTTTTTACCGCTGGCGAAAAGGGCAAATAGTTGTACTCTTTTTTTTTCTCCCCGGTCTGCTGGCAGTCACTTTCATCCCTTCACTCACACTCAACAGTGATGGAAATGAGGCTGTGATGAGGACGAGAAGAATCTGGTCCATAATCATTAAAGGCTAAACGTTAGACGCTGTACTTAAAAGGTTCCTCCAGAAAAAAGTGCTTAAAACTCTTACCATAAATACTTGGGGTGATAGTTTAATTACATTAGTATTCCCTATTACCTTCCTAAACGCCACGAGACTGACACTTGCGTAACTGAATGCCATTATGAAACACGAACCACTGACGTTCCTGCCAAGACTGTTACCCCGTCGCAGCACTTACCAGAGAGAGAGAGAGAGAGAGAGAGAGAGAGAGAGAGAGAGAGAGAGAGAGAGAGAGAGAGATAGGCAACATATCCTTCTTTAAACAGCTTATTACAACCCCACCACATGCTGCCGTTCATACCAGTCCATTCGACCCCTCTCACCCCAATCACCACACCCTACCCCACCCCTAACCCTGCCCTGCCCAGTCCTTGCACCTCACCTCCCATACATTCTAGTTATAACTGAACTTCAAAATAATAATTACCCTCCCGAGGCAGGTGCGTCAAGGCTAACAGAGACTGACGTTTACATTATGATTTTGTTGTGTGGTTTGGTGTGGTGGGCGTTCGTTCAACCGTTCAACTCTCCCTCCTTACTCCTCTCCCTTCCTTCCTTCTATCTACCGTTCAACTTTCCCTCTGGACAGTAATGCTTCACTGGTTTATACAATGCCTCAACTAGCAGGGAAACTACCTGTTGTTGTGAGTGCTGGAGGGGATGAGGAGGAAGGTGATGCAGGAAAGAGAGGCTGGCCATGGGTGTATGTACGTGTGTGTGTGAAAGGAGATGATGTAGTTGTATTTAAAGGGATATAAGCTCACAGAAAAGGTAAAACAAAAAGAATTAAAACATAAATATCAGATACATCAATACAGAAAACGATGACAGCACAAAGTAAAATTGAGACTGACCTAACGATGCTATAAAGGTCAGTGAAGGGAAGTAACGAAAGTGTTACTTGACCTGAAATAAACCTACGTGATTCTAAAGCAATGTGACGTTAAAGGGAAAGTAAAGCAGCTACTTGTTTTATAAAGATATGACGTGAAACTAGATAAAGTGATGTGTGATTTTAAAGTAAAGTAAAGTAAAGAGAAGTGAAGATAAATGACTAATGTGTAACGCAGTGAGGTACAAAAAAAAAAGTGTTTCAAGATGTGACGTGAGATGAAGTGACGCAATGTGACGTAAGCTGAGGTGAAACTAGATGATCAAGGTGCATGTGACGGCAGGTAGATGGCGCTGACCTACGTGACGTGTTTACCAAATGGCATTTAGCGAAATGAAAAGAGTACGTAGTGAGGTGACGCAACAAAAGACGAGAGAGAGAGAGAGAGAGAGAGAGAGAGAGAGAGAGAGAGAGAGAGAGAGAGAGAGAGAGAGAGAGAGAGAGAGAGAGATAACGAGTGAGTGAGAGAGAGAGAGAGAGAGATAGCGCGTGAGTGAGAGATATAACTAGTGAGTGAGAGAGATATAACGAGTGACTGAAAAATAGAGGACGATTACAATTTTAAGTGAACACCACAATTATCGACAGGAGAGTATGGTCATTATCACCTTGACGTTGCTATGTACCGAGACACCATCATCATCATCATCATCATCATCATTACCACTATCACCATCACCATTATTATCTCTCCTCGCCTGTAAGCCATCACCACCTTACTTTATCACCATCACGGCTTCACATTATCACCGTCTCAATAGCAGTCTACTCTCAAAACAAGACTTGCTACTCACCACCAATCTGACCACCACCACCACCACCACCACCACCACCACCACCACCACCACCACCATGCCCAGCCACGACTGCCCCCCACCGCGCCCACCATTACGCTGAGGGCCCCCACGTGCGGTAGTTTCACCACTTGTATGTGAGTAATTAAAAGTTTGGGGAGCACCGGCTGGGTCTCTTGGGTGGGCGGGGACACGAGGCCCAGCTGGAGGGAGGGAGGGAGACAGAGATACGTGTGTATGAGAGAGAGAGAGAGAGAGAGAGAGAGAGAGAGAGAGAGAGAGAGAGAGAGAGAGAGAGAGAGAGAGAGAGAGAGAGAGAGAGAGAGAGAGAGAGAGTTAGTAGGGTGCCCGGTAGGTGTCATGGCACTGGAACCACACTAGTGCCACGCCTCTTCTTTCAACACCACAGCACCAATACCTTGTCTTAGGTGTGCCCGGTACAGCGTTAAGTAGTGTCGTGCTGATTATTAGGAGTCAGTGTAATACATGAACTTACGAATATAAGTATAACAACACTATTTTTGTTATTATACTACTACTACTACAACAACAACTACTACTACTACTACTACTACTACTACTACTACTACTACTACTACTACTACTACTACTACTACTACTACTACTACTACTATTTCTACTACTACTAAATACAATAATAATAACAATATCAATAACAATAATGTGTGATGTCAAGCTTGAGTTCCTTCATATACACCCCAAGTGACTCCTTCAGCAAGTCACCTCAGAACATATTTCGTCATCACTAGCTATTAACACCCTGGACACGCTGGCCTTCTTTACGACTATCACATGCTGGGGGGAGGTGAGGCGAGGGAAGCGACGCCCGGCCTGCAAGGAGACACCCGGAAGGTCACCCTCACCCTCACACACACACACACAAAGCTTAACCTGAGGAAATGAACTCAACTTTTTCCATCCTTAAGACAAACTAAGAGTAAGAAAGTTGATTGCTTCTTCGAGACAAACGAAAAAAGTTACATAAAACTCGAATTCTGGTCAGATGTAAATATAGATAGAAAAACCCAACTTCACCTGTGCCCACGAGAGAGAGAGAGAGAGAGAGAGAGAGAGAGAGAGAGAGAGAGAGAGAGAGAGAGAGAGAGAGAGAGGAGGGGGGGTGACCAGTGTCGCAGGCAGCATGGCAGGTTAAACTTAGACTCACTCGGCTTAAGAATTTCAACCTGTCTTCACAGGAGGACTAAGGCGAAGCAACTCAACTAAGAGTGTCTGGTGCTTTCTCCTGCCGGGGATATATGAACGCAAATGTGAAGGCTTGTACTGCAGGGTCGAAGGAGGGGAAGAAATATCAAACTGGAGACAAAGAGCTGCTTGGCGTGTGTGTCTATATGTGTGTGTGTGCGTGTGTGTACTTATCACCTCTAATCGGCAATCATTGGAGATGTAAGAAGCGATAAGTGAAGCTTTACATTGGCATTTCCTTAGGTAATGTAGGATATCAAGGGAGATAGTGGCGAGGATGTCTGGCTTCAAGGGGGAAAAAATAAACGAAGAAGGTAACTAGTACATTTATGGCTAGTGCAAATTTACGTCCAGGGAAGAGTAAGCGGTGTTAACTAGCACGTGTTTATGGCTAGCAGAGATACACACCCAGTGATAAGGAAAAACAAGGTGGTGTGTGACTAGTAAGTTTATGGCTAGTCTAATTTTATGTTCAAAGCAAAATAAGAGGAAAGTGAGTAGTGTATTATGTAAAACACTCCTTCAGGGGATACATTAATTTCACATCAGTAATTTATTTTGGTGGGGGAGAGGAAGTGGGAAACGCACTGACCTACCCAGAATATAGTACTTTATTTTGTTGTTCTCTCTCTCTCTCTCTCTCTCTCTCTCTCTCTCTCTCTCTCTCTCTCTCTCTCTCTCTCTCTCTCTCTCTCAACACTCTCTATATCCTGGTTTTCACTTTTGGGGAGGGCGGACGAGGGTTCAAACTGTAAAACTTATACACATCAACATACATACATACATACATACATACATACATACATACATACATACATACATACATATATACGTATATCCTATTTCCTCCACGTCTTTTCCCACTTTTTACTTGCCAGACATTTTCTATTTTTTTTTCTTCTGTTTTTCTGTTTTTTTCTGTTACATTTTCAACTTTTTTCTTTCTTTTTTTAAGGTCAGAGTATCATTTTTCACTTGGATATACGAGGTCCTAAAGGTTCAAACTGGTATGACTTATAACAAAAACTTATAATAAAAAAAATATGTATCTCTTCATTTTGTTATATTTTCTTATTTTTTATATATATATATACTGTGTCTTGAGTCTTGGCTGTATCACTTTACATAGCTGGTGTTTAGTGACAGACAGACAGACAGACAGACAGACACACAAGCAAACTAGTATAACCTCTCATTTTTCTCTCTATCTTTTTTTTATATGTGTATGTACTGATATACTTTTTCACAATCTCTTAAACTACGTATCATTTTTTTATATCCCGACATTTTACTTTTTCTCCCTCATTTCCATAGATTTCTCTTCTGATCTTTACGTGTTTTTTTTCTATTTTTTTCTTTCGGGGGCGTGATCAAGAAGCATATCCGTCAGTGGGCGGCGGTTGGAGATCCTGACGGTGATGGTCTCAGGTGTCGCGGCCTCACGCTTACAAGGATTCTCACTCCTGCTCCTTCCCGACCTGTTCCTTCCTCCCCCTCGCTTATCACTCAAGTCGGGGCGCCGTCTCTAGTTTCGAACCCGATTTCCTTTTTATTATCATCTCTCTCTCTCTCTCTCTCTCTCTCTCTCTCTCTCTCTCTCTCTCTCTCTCTCTCTCTCTCTCTCTCTCTCTAACACAAACACACACACGTTATGTTTTCCTTCCTCCTTCATCCGTTCTTTCTCTAGTTCTTGTTCTCGTGACCTCAACATTCTCACATTCAGCAAATAACAAAGACAAGTATTTTACACACATCTTCACGACCGAATCCTCTCACACTCCTTCACTCTCTTCTTCCATCTGTCCCTCCTCCCTCCTCTCCTTGACTCTCCTTCATTCCGTTATCATCAATTCCTCTCTACTTTATTCCTCTCTCTCCTAAACATCATCTTACATTATCTTCATATGTCCTCCCTTCCTAGCTCAACTCCTAACCTCATTTCCTCATTCCACACCTCCTCATACCCCCTTAGTCACAAAAAATATCGCAGAGGGGAAGAATTAAGGGGACTGGAAACGCTATATTTCCAAGGGGATTATAATAACAAGTCAGATCAGTTAACCTTTTCCTCCCACACCACCACCACCACCACCACCAGGACGAGGCAGAGGCGGAGGAGCTCGACTGGAACTAGGTACACAGAGTGACCTAGGAGCACCGCCGACTACACAATAGGAAACGTTTATGTAATGCTGCTTACGGACCGCGTCCCAGGGGTGAGGACTCGCCAGGCAGCGCTGCGTCAACCGAGAGGCGTGGGAACCAAAGGAGGAGGAAAGGAAGGAGGAAGAAGAGGCAGATGGAAGGAAGGAAGGCAAAGCAGACAGGTGGCGTTCTCATCCTCGTACACGGATGGCTGCTGCTGGTAATGACAATGAGCTTGAAATTTTCCTGCACATTCACAGTTCGATTCGAGGGAAAAACTGGCTACGGAGACTTCTCGCTTTACATTTCCAAGGCGGACTGTTTGCTTAAGGCTTGACTGGCCCACGTGTGTGCAGGGGCTCTCATGTGGCCCCAATCAACCTGGCACGACCCATCTTGTCCTACACGCAAGCAGCAGCAGCATCCTCATGACCCCTTCCCCTCTATAACCCCAAGAACACATCACCTCTGTTACGTCGCGCAAAAACTTACCCACGAATCAAGCCGGAAATCTCTCTCGCTAATGCTCGGGTCAAATGTATCTTTTTAATGAAACTCGTGGCGGGTTTTATCTACAGTAAGTAAACCCTTAACGTGAAGAGAGAAGAGAGAGAGAGAGAGAGAGAGAGAGAGAGAGAGAGAGAGAGAGAGAGAGAGAGAGAGAGAGAGAGAGAGAGAGAGAAAGAGAGAGAGAGATACGAGACATGCAGGCCTGGTGTGGTGTGCTGCAAGGAGTCATGCAGCGGCCACAAAAGTCAGTCTTAATGAAAGATTATAAATTGACTTGCTTCTCAGATTTTAATTCAAAGTTATTTCATTTATATTACTCTATATCTTCTTTGCATAACATTCTCTCTCTCTCTCTCTCTCTCTCTCTCTCTCTCTCTCTCTCTCTCTCTCTCTCTCTCTCTCTCTCTCTCTCTCTCTCTCTCTCTCTCTCTCTCTCTCTCTCTCTCTCGTACACCGATAACATTACCACACTTGGCGGCCATCGCTTAGCCATCACGCACGACCTAAGTAAAATAAAGTGAGACAAACTTAACAGCCACAAACAGGAAACAAGTGATGGTGCGGCTGATAAGGTCAAGATATGCATTGGTCAGGTTACTGCATTCAAGGTTATGGAATGTTACTCGACGCAAGACTCTCTCATCGGCGGCGGATCGCGTGGCGGTAATTCTGGTTGAGTCCTCTTCAGTTTATGCCTTAATAAGCGTCCTGACTCACCTGAAGTCTTAATAGTTCCTCGGTGGACGCCGGCATCAAGCAGCACGTGATAACAAACAGTTAAGGTCAAGTGTGCTGAATTTATTGCCTGCATCTTGTGGCTCCAAAGGTATTTTTTCCCTCTCTCTCATTCTCTCGTGTGTGTGTGTGTGTGTGTGTGTGTGTGTGTGTGTGTGTGTGTGTGTGTGTGTGTGTGTGTGTGTGTGTGTGTGTGTTTGTGTTTGTTACGTAACGCTGCCATTTCAGTTCGTGGATAATTAGATACAAAACAATTTTCACCCTTTCTCTACCTTACGTGAGACTGTACATGTTGTTAGAAGGAAAGGGGAAAAAACAC
>JAXIVD010000064.1:105000-110000 GCA_036785275.1 Cancer borealis
GAGAGAGAGAGAGAGAGAGAGAGAGAATGAGTGGGTGTAAGAGGTGTTGGCTGTGGGGGTTGTAACTCACTCTTAGATCTACGCGGCCATTGGCAGGCGAGATGGTTGTTTAGATAGCGTTGTGGGAACTAATGGAGAACAACTAAATGTCCCAATACGTTACGGGGCCACAGAGGCTCGACCACACATAAGCCATGGCCGGGACCTCGTCTGTTTTCCTAAGTGAAGACGAAGGTGGAGTTAGAACGCCTCCAGATGGCCCTCGCAGGAAATGTATGAGGCCAGCGGGACAGCCAAGGTGGTGAGGTGACTGCAAAATTTGGCGATATGACTTTTCTAATTCCATCGCCTGGCATTCCTAGATCATCGGCCGGCAATCAGTGTTCCTCAGGGTTATAAGCCTTGCCTGCCCCGATGCTGGTTGCCTCGGAGTGATAACAAATTTTGGTTCTAGCCTCGGGGAAAGGATATAATTTTATAAGTTTATCTCGCAACTATTGTCTTCTGGTCAGGATAATCGTTATAGTTTCATGAAGTTCAAATTTATCCAAGAATTATTCAGCGTTTTCTAATTTCCATTCTGTTCTAGTAAAGACAATGCGAAGCCGGTTGTGGCAGAAGATAAAGTCTGCCAATTGAACAGTATTTTCAGTCTCACCGCCTGTGTTCCTCGGGTGTTTAGACGACAGTTTACATAAACAAGCACAGTTTTTTATACATGAAATCGAGTTTTGTTTTCAGTTACCGCTTCAAGACACTGCCGAGACCTGAACCAATCACCTCGCCAGCCTCCCTCCCCTTCCCCTCACACACAACCCACACGCGTAACACAGCTGTTGTTTTACCACTGCTTGTATACATGTTAAACAATAGAGACTCACTCACCGTATTACTTGAACAATATAGAAAATCAAGCAATACAGTGCAAGACAAAACAAAACTAACCACATTATCAGTGACACAGAATCAATACAATACACAATGAACAGAGTGACTGAACACCAACATCAAGTAGCAGTAAGTGATGAACCTAATAAAATATACACTCTTAAGAGCACCATCAACACGGCCGATAACTGGGTGTCATTAATTACGTGGCCACAAACAGACAGCCAGACAGGTAGGAAGGCAGGTAGGCAGGTGGGTAGGTAAGCAGGTATAGGCAGACAGGTATACGTAGGCAGGTAGGCGCAGCAGAAACCCATGGGAGCAGAACTTGGTCCAGTGTGCCGTAAGGAGTCAATAAATCCTAATATGCGTCGTGAAATAAAAACAAAAACGCACCACAGCCGTAAATAATAACTTGGAGTGAATGTGAACGCATAAACAACGTTAAATATGACACCCGGGCGCCATCTTTTTCAATAATAGTGTACGGGATGGGTGATAATTCTCGGAGGTTAATCATTTAATATACGTCGTAACGAGGCAAGCAATCAAGGCAAGACCACGTACGTACCAATGAGAGGAAAGGAAAAGTATGAAGTCTATAGCCATTGTTATTAAGAACGAGAAGAAAAAAAGGGAGAGGAGAGTAGATAATATTTAATTAAATGTTCCCAAGATGGTATAGGCTGGGGTCACCGGAAGGAGGAGGAGGAGGAGGAGGAGGAGGAGGAGGAGGAGGAGGAGGAGGAGGAGGAGGAGGAGGAGGAGGAGGAGGAGGAGAAGAAGGAGGGTCATTTAGCTAGGCTGGCAGAGTGGTGCCCGGCCGCCGCCACCACCTCACCGCCTTTCCTGAGGCTGTTTTGCCACAATTAACCAGCCAGTTCCTTACGCCGGCCCGTAAACCTGCTCGCCTTGTCGTAAAACTACTCACGAGATAAGATCCTTTTCTTCTCCTTCCCTACGCGGCCAGTAGTATAAGTCACCACAAAATTTTATCATCTCCTCCTACAACCTCACCAATCACCTTCCTTCCTTCCTTCCTTCCTTTTCCTCCTCCTTCTCATCTTCTATTTCATGTGTGTGTGTGTGTGTGTGTGTGTGTGTGTGTGTATGTGTGTGTGTGTGTGTGTGTGTGTGTGTGTGTGTGTGTGTGTGTGTGTTATTACAGACGCTTTCTCTAAACACATGTAAATTTATTCATCGAGCGATCACTCCATCAGTCAGTGGAGGTAACACCGTGTAAGTGTCTGGAGGAAATTCACCCAACAAGCCTCAGGTAATATATCTATTGGCATTTACCTTCCTAATTTTGGTGTAAGCTTTATCTCGCCGCTCCCACCGCCTCAACACGGGAGCCGCCTCGGGGATTGGTTCTCTACACTTGATAGAAAGAAGAAAAAAGAAACTCGTCTTACAGGAATAAGGATTTAATTCCACTTAACTGCTTCTACCTGACCCGGCACGCCCTCTGACCGGATAGGGATGCCTCCTGCTCCTCTTCCTCCTCTTCCACCTCCTTCTCCTCCTCCTATTCCTGCATCTCCTCTTCCTCCTCTTTTTTCTCATCCTATCACTACAATTATTACCTAACAATATCAATCCCCCTACTGCTGCTGCTGCTGTCTTGACTGCAAAAGCAATCAACAACAATGCAACTACAATCACACTACCACAATCACCCTCCACACATAACATTCTTCCCAGCACCATCAACACCATCACCGTCACCATAACACAATAAAAATCACATCCGATAAAACATTAGGAAAAGAAAACAGACCAAATTTAAGGGCACATTACCTTAAATGATAAGTCCTTCATCCCTTGTCTTCCCTCCTTTCATCACCATCATCACACGTCATAGTCCTGCCACACCCTTCACCACCACCATCACCACCACCATCCATACATACACATCACCACACATCCTTTTTTACCCTTCATCACCCTCACCACCACCATCCACCCCATTACCTTATGTCCCTTTCCTTCTACTCCCATCACCACTCCCTCCACCCTTCCCTCACCTCGCCTTGCCTCGCCCTTCCCCTCACCTCCAACCTTTCCCTTCCTGCCCATCCATCATACCCTTTACTCCGCCATTAATGCACTGGGCGTGAGAACTACAAACACCTTTGAAACCCGTTTGCCTCACCTTTTTAAGAGTCTCATGTGTGTGTGCTAAGTATAATGCACTCGATAAGTTAGTCCTTTCTTCGTTCTAATTTGTTTTATTACTTCCTTTCGTTTAAGTGTTTCATGGCACGAATCCATTAAGGTGCTAATGTGTTTTCTTGACACAGTTTTCTTTCGCAATTATAGATGTAATAACTTTCCAATTCATGTCCATTCGTTTCTTCTTCTTCTTCTTCTCAGTTTCCTCCTCCTCCTTCTTCTCCTTCTCCTTCTCCTTTTTCTTCTTCTCCTCCTCTTCCTCCTGACCTATGTCCTTCCCATCATTGCAACATAAAAATGCATCGCCTAGTTTTCTTTGGCAAGAGATAAACTTGAAAAAAAAAGACGATTGTTAAACTCGAAATGTCAATCGCATTCACATAACTCTTTTAAGTTGGAAACATACTGCTTGGTGGGTATTAGATAAACCGAGCAAAAAGAAAGAAAGAAAGATATTGCGCTCGATGCCGCTCAAAAAAAGAAAAAAGATTAGTACTCCCAATCTTCAAAGACTTCAAATTAGCACAATAATGAGTGAATCTCCTCCACCATTCCTCTTTACAATCTCCTCAATGTTAAAAGAAGCTCCATTAATCCTGCCTCAAACATCACCTTCAGTAACACCTTCTTATTAGCAATCAGTGAACGCACGTTGATGGACTCCTGCAGCGGCAGCGTCTCCTCAACACGACCTGGGTTAACACTAATACGCTAGAGTCGTGAAGAATGAAGGTTCTGCAGCAAGACAGGCAGCAGTGGTAAGTGTTATTCGGGCTGGCAGAGGTAAGGCGAGTGTTCCCAGTGTGGAGGTGACTTGAATGAAGATGAATGTGATGGTGAGCGTGATGCCTGTGATGTGTGTTTCTCCAGCACTGCTCCTGACGCCTCCCTTCCCCCACCCCGCCCCACCTGAAGGTTCCTGAGGATATATGAAGATTCCACTGAAACCAATTGCTAAACACTAAATTCCTTGACCCGTGTCATTAAGAAATTGCTGAATGATGTTTCCTTATTTTTCTTCACTAAAAACACTACTCTTAGCATACATAAAACTAAAATTTTATACTCGGTAATGCCAAGAGGCCCTAGGCAAGCATTCTGAAAGAGTTCCTAATCACAGGTATTACACACTCCGGCTTGCCGCCACGCTGACGACCTTTCCGGGTTGGCTGACACGACAACCCAATAAGTGGATGCTGCTGCTGCTGCTACTGCTGCTGGTATTGTGGGTGACACAGAGTTGCCTTGTCAAGTCTGGGTGGCCTTCCGTGACCTCTCCGGACGAGGTGGTTACGTCGTCCCTCCCTGCAGCGAGGCGCCTCCTCCCGCATGCACACCCTCGTGCCCACCGCCGCCCCGCGCCTAATCATCGGGTGTCAAGGTGCCGCTGTTTCATTACTCTCCGTTAACATTATCACAAAAATGTCACCGTCTACATCGTCAGTTGCAAGACAAAAAAAAAGAAAAAAAAAAGTCAGTATGTCGTAAGGAAGGTTAGCACTGTTTGTGATAATTATAATTATGTCGAATACCAAATTATTTATATATTTTTAAATCCTTTATTGCCGTTGTTATGTAAGGGCAGAAAAAGGTAGTTCTTAGCATTGATCAGATAAGATGAACATGGAATTATGCTGAGACAAGGAAGGAGGTTTGCATGGCGCGGATCACGTGGGATAAGATGAATATATTCACCAGACGTGGACGCTGCCACACAGAGGCTGAGAAATTCAAATACGTTGTCTTTAAATGCAGATCAGTCTATTAACAAGCGGAAATACCTTGTTTCGTGTCCATGAAGAAAAAGGTAAGAGTTACAAAAGTAGCTTCAGGGGGTTTGTTTTTCTTAAGGCGTCGCAACACAGCAAAGGTCATTATATATTTGTTTTGAATTATAATTAAAGTCGATGTTTTTTTCCACCTTTCGCTTGCTTCCT
>JAXIVD010000064.1:115000-132500 GCA_036785275.1 Cancer borealis
CTGACCCCACTACTGTTACCTCGAAATGAACTGAAGCCCTTAAGGTTTACAATAAAATACAGGACGAGAAATATAAACCAAGAGAGTTGGAGTGGTCTTCTTCCTACTTCAACGCATCATCACCATCATGCTACTACTACAACTGTACCTACTTAACTACTATAACTTCTGCTTCAACTACTACTACTACTATTACTATTACTATTACTACTTCTACTACTACTGCTGCTGCTGCTGCTGCTGCTGTTTCTACTACACAAAAAGGTAACTGTCTCCCTCGAAAGGCAACATAACCAATCAGCGTAAAACACCTGCAGGTAAATTAGCACAACGGAGAGGTTGAGGCTGCAGACGGTAACGACCCACACGCTACTGAAGAACAACAACAACAACAACAACAACAACAACAACAACAACAACAAGACGAAAAAAAAGAAGGAAGAGTTGGAGGAGGAAGGGAGATTTACAGCCCAAATGACGGAGGCACCAATGCTTTACAACGTCATTTATCAGGCATAAAAGGCTCCTCTACACCGTTGCTTCAGGAGCTATCGGCCGCTACCTAAACTGAAGTCCTCAATGTAATAAGCTGCGTCTATTTCTGTCGCATCCTCACCACCACTGCGCTTGAGTTTACTAAGAATCAACGCGTAACTTCCCTTAAAGCAACTTATCCATTTCCGTCAACACACCGTTGCCACCTACATTAGCTTCCCTTTAAACCTGGATGCCAATGAAAACGAGGCATTTGACCAGGAAAATAACTTGTACACAGAAGGTAGAGATATAAAAAGAAAAGTATCGGTGCACAGGTGTTCGAAGCCTCCTGTAAACATTCCAACACTCTTTGATGGGAAGGGGAAGGTTGGTACGGTTGGGTGGCTGGTCGAGGCTGGTTGGTCGAGGCTGGTTCAGAAGGTCCGAACCACTTGACGAATGCTTCATAATTCCATTCATGCCACATGCCACATACCGCCATGAGGCTAACGTGGTCATGAGGTTAATGTAGTCATGCTGGTCTTGATGAGATGCCAGACACAATTGATGCTAACATATGGTCGGTCAAAAATCTATTATTTCAGTGGCCTACGTTCTATGGTGTCATTATGTTTATACTGTATATCGCCATCTTGTATTAATTTGTGTATATTCATCATCATTATCATCATCATCGTCATCATCATCATATTCAGTTGCTATTAAATAATGCACACCTGGCCTTCACCTGTCATGCTCCTCTGCTCCTAATTAACGTGGTTTCCAGCAGCAGTAATTCCTTGTTCTTCAGTCTCTATAAACAATTATTTATTTTATTTTATTTTATCTTCAGAGTCTCTCAAGAGAATATTGGTTGTAGTTTATCATTATTTTACAGGTGAGCGGGCAGAGTGCGTGCACATTACACCTGCAGGAGTGATGTTTGTGTGGCCGAGACCTGTTCCATCGTTATTCATACTGCATTATAACATTTATTTATCATACTCTAAATTTAAACTCTCCCTCCTCCTCCTCCTCCTCCTCCTACTACTCCTCCACCTCCATTATCCGTTTTCTTCTTCTTCTTCTTCTTCTTCTTCTTCTTCTTCTTCTTCTTCTTCTTCTCCTTCTTCTTCTTCTTCTTCTTCTTCTTCTTCTTCTTCTTCTTCTTCTTCTTCTTCATCCATTCAGTCCTCCCTCCTCGCCCTCCATCTCTTCATATGTATTATCTCCACAATTTATCTTTCTTTCTTTCTTTCCTCCTCCTCCTCCTCCTCCTCCTCCTGCTTCTTCTCCTCCTCCTCCTCTTTCTCCTCCTCCTCCTCTTTACATCGTTAGCTTCCTAAATTCGGTGTCTCTTTCATTAACATCAATAATTTTCTCCTCCGGTTATTTTCCCTGAATTTCTTTTTTTTTTTTATTAAAGCCAAATTATTAACCTTAAATATCGTACAACTCCATTACCAAAATGCAACTCTTTAACCTTCAACTATTATTCTTTTTATCACGTAAATTTAGCCATCTGTGCCTCTCATCCATCTGTTTTTAAACTCATTATTTTTAGATTTTCTTGCCTCGCTAACGTCTGCTCAAGCATGATAACCAGCATCCTTCATCCACCTACTCTTTACTTAATTATCTCGCTCTTCTCTTCGACTCCTGCTAAGCCATCTGCGTCCCTCATCAGCCTCACTCCATCCGCCTTCAACACGCATCCAACACCACTCTCCCGGGACAGCGAATAGGGTCGGTTAAGAGGCCCTTCCATAATAACACATGAATAACACAATGGACACCGCTGCCTCACGATACACAGCAAGTTATAGACGTGATATTGTCTCACGACGGACAGGAACTGAGCCTAACAATGATGTCAGGCCGCCACGACATCATCTTTCCTGGCCAGGTATCATAAGGAGACTTTCTCATTGTGACTCTCCGCCCCTTCACGTCCTTAAGGGGCGATGCGACAGTGAGAGGAAGGATTTTGTCGCATGAAAGTGTGTTTGTGTTTGTGTTTGTGTGTGTGTGTGTGTGTGTGTGTGTGTGTGTGTGTGTGTGTGTGTGTGTGTGTGTCGTTGTCCTAGCTACCAGACAGGGGCCACCACACACACAGCCGGGAGCACTTTTGACCTTCACGCCGCGGACTCTGCCTGGGCCGCCCGGGGTCAGGAAGGTTGCGAACGAACACACTCAGGAGATAAAAGGAAAAGCCTCGACATCTTGAGAAACCTGCCCGCCGTGGGTGGTCCCGACACCAGCAGCCATCAATTCGGATTGATGAAACGTCACATCAACCATTACCATTACTATTACAGGAATTCCGTTGGAGCCATTGAAACCCGATGATGGTGAGGCATTCCAGGGAGCCGTGTGATTTCTGTCTATGTAATGGGTATGATTGCACCTCCCTGGATTTGTAATTGGTTGGGAATGGGTCCATCAGTCAGCCCTCCTGATGAACACCTTCCCCGCCTCACGACCAATCAACGGGAGGCGACCGTCATGAAGCCAGAACCCAACTGGTCACTTAGGGTCCTTGTAAGTGAATATCCCCTGCCTGGACGACCCGCTAATGCCGCTCACCTCCCTACGCCACCCACCTGCCCGCCGCACACCCGCCACATAATCCCACGCGTCCGCCAGTACTGCTAATTTATCTTTCCATTTATCTAGGCAGCGTTGCTCTCCATCATCTCTAAATGAAGGCAACATATATTTAAGAGATATCAAAGCACTCAACAGTCATATAATGGAGCAGTGACCCTCCGCTAATGGCTAAGACGGCTACTTACACACGGTTTCGAGTCCTTACTAAATACTTAGGTCAAGCACTGCACTGCGAGGCCCCAACAACAAGACACCCGAGGCCCTGCACCACCCCGCCTGCCATCATTTTTACGACACAAGAATTAAGGTTTAACATCCATCCCCCATTTTCCACCTGACACTCACCCGCCCCTGCATTCCCCGAACCGCTGAGAGGATTTTAATAAGTGGATTCTACGTGGATACTGAAGATACTGAACCAGAATTACATTGACGCTAAGATTGCAATGTTCTGACGAGAGGAATTCAGGTCCAGACAGCATTAAAGAAAACGTACATGTAATAATACCTGGCTGTACCTCACCATCCACTTAGAACTCAACCTTCCATCCGCGTGCAGGCCTTAGTCGGTGCTTAGAGGAGTGGGGCCAAATATTACTGTTACAAGTCTCCCAGGCAGCTACTTAATTCCCTCAATATTTCAGCCTCGGGTTCATTAATTCCGCGGTGCTTAATGGCGGCAATGGATGCATCTGGGACCCAGCTAATTACCTTTTGACATCAAAGCATCCATAAAGTAATACCCCGGCTCTCCCTCCGCTTACCAACCTTCCAGACACAACCTTTGCTCCTCTGCCTCATCAACCCTAAGTTTAATAACCACACTACTCCTCCGTCTCCTCCTGCTTCTGCTACTACTCCTACTCTTCCTGCTGCTGTTGCTCGGCCCTCCACCACACACAGCCAGATGCGTTCGATCCCCGGATTAATCATGTCTCTAATTGGGTCTTTAATCAGTGCGGCCACGATGGCATACAGACGGCCTCGAGTCATGCGTCCAGGATGTCCTCCACGATAGTTTATGCCTCGCGTGTTATTTATGGTCCTAATACCAGGCTGGATGGGCCAAGGTAACATTAATACCCAGGTGAGTCCGCCCTACCGGAGTTAAAGCTATTAAAGATAATACTCATAGGATTCTTGCAATGTGTGTGTTCAATTAATCGATAAAAAGCTTAATGGTAATAGAGGGCTTGAGCAGGGCGCCGCCACTCCACACCAGGAAGCGTTGGTGTGCACGAGACGCTTAATTTCCCTCCCCTCCTTCCCCTCCTCCCCTCTTCAGGATGTTGTGGTGGTCTTCTATATTCAAATTATTGTACTTATCTTCTCATAAATTTATGATGACTCGGTATTTGTTATCATTCTTCTTTACGACTGAATAAAATTACTCAAGAATCTAGTATAATTTTTTAATTCTCTCTTTTTCTTTCTGAGTCCATATTTTTTTCTCTCTTTTATGAACTTTTAAACATTGTTCGCCTGTTTGATATTTTTTCCATAATTCTAAACTGTATGAGCCCAGTGTGCTTTCTTCTCCTTCTCCTTCTCCTCCTTCTTCTCATTTTCCTTCTCCTTCTATTCTTCTCCTCCTTCTCATTTTCCTTCTCCTTCTGTTCTTCTTCCTCTCCTTCTCATTATATTATCCTTCTCCTCCTCCTCCTCCTCCTCCTCTTTCTTCGTCTTCACGTGAACTTATAACCGTATTAGGAGTCTGATTTTTTCTTTTAGTGACCTCAAGACCATGATATCAAGTCGCCTTATTTTTCCATTCGCAAACTTCAAATTACATCATGTGGCGGTATTTTTTCCTTCCTTTCAACTTACACGGAATGACGTTGACGACACAGATGGAGAAATGAGGAGGAGGAGGAGGAGGAGGAGGAGGAGGAAGAGGAGGAGGAGGAGGAGGAAGAGGAACAAGAAGAAGAGGAGAATGACCGAGTAACGTTAGTGGTTTCCGTGTACTCTAATTGAAAAACAAGAAAACATAATAATAACAACAACGACGAACATGAAACGAAAAACTTCTCTCCTCTCCTCTTATTCTCTTATCTTCTCTTCCTCTCTCTGACAAGGAAGCATAAACAAGGGGGAGGAGGAGGAGCTGCCGCCTCGACCGTATCAAAAGTCGATACTATATAAAAAGTAGAAGTGGAGGATCTTGTCGAGGAAAGGCTACAGGACGTGAGTCATCGGAGGAGTCCTGTTAGACTTGTAAATCTGGATCAGAATGTCGCTGGCCTGCACAAAGGGGAAGGAAGGAGGAGGAGGAGGAGGAGAAGGAGGAGTGAAAAGAGGAGAAGGAGGAGAAGAAGGAAAGGTGAGAGAGAACAGAGACGAGAGGAAGATTGGGGAAGAGAAGTGGAGGAGAGGAGAGACGAAGAAGAAAGACAAAGAGGTGTACAAGAGGGCAAGATGAGAGAGAGAGAGAGAGAGAGAGAGAGAGAGAGAGAGAGAGAGAGAGAGAGAGAGAGAGAGAGAGAGAGAGAGAGAGAGAGAGAGAGAGAGAGAGAGAGAGAGAGAGAGAGAGAGAGTCAAGAACATGCGATGAAAGAAAAAAAATAGTATAATGAAGTAATTAAAAGGGTAGAATAGCTAGTATCAAGGAAATACATCAACGCAAATTAATGGAAGGTGATTACGTAGAAGTGATTGAGAGAGTGAAGCTTAAAAACAACCCTTGCAAGTGGCTGCTTCGAACGCTGGATTGTGCGAGGGAAGCCCAGGAGGACGTGTCTGTCTTCGTTAATTAAAGGCTCCCACGTACACACACCTGCCTGCCACCACACCTGACAGCAGCCCAGCACAGACAGCCTCACACGTTCCCGCCTCCCCCCCCCCCCCCTTCACCCAGGTAGGTTCCCACACGACTTGCTTCCACGGTTCAGGAAAAAGAGAAAAATTCCACGGCTTCAATGTCTCCAATCAAAATAAACAAACAAATAAATAAATAAGATCAAATAACTCCACTTCATCAAGACAAACAAGTATACCATTAATAAACTACACCATTCAGTAACCCGGAGTCAATAAATTCTTAATGAACTTGAGTCTCAGGGGCAAAAGGAGTACTTATTTCTGACGACGAGCTCCTCCCAAGTTGTAAAGGGAATATATTACTAAGAGTAGACTGACACCTCGGGGCAAATGTTCCGTATTATACAGAGGAACCTGCACTACGCCGCACCTGACCCGTACTGCTGATAAACCTGCACCAACGGCCCAAAGAAAACATGTTACTGGTTAATCTACAATGTAAAGCAAGTTAAGGCAGTGTATTACTAATTAACTTAACACATCTTGGAGCAAACACAGCACGTAACGCAGGGGAAAAACGGTGTTTGAATATATTTATGGAAGCGAAAATAGTAATATTGTAAAATCAATAAAGGATTTACTTAAATAGCAAGGCGTCAAGGAGTCTTCCAATCGTGTATTTGTTCAAGGAATAAGATTGAAGGCGAGTTGGATGCCTTTTCACTCTAGCATCTGTTTCCCGAGAGAAGGATTATCATGATCCTTCTCTGTTTAGTGAACCTTTACCTCCCTCTTCAGTTCTCATCCTCTTTCTTCCCTTCCAATACCGAAACTCCCCCTTTTCTACCCTTCAAGCCTTCAACTTTCCCATCCTCTCTCCTTCCCTCCGTTCTTTTTTTTTCCTACCTCGCCCTCCCTCCCCTGCGCCTTTCATCCCCTCCCTTCTTCCTCACCCTTGTGCATGACCTTCCTTCGGCACTCTCCCACCTTTCCCACTCCTCCTCCTCCTTTTCCTCCCCCTCCTTCTCCAACCACCACCACCACCATCACTATTACTATTATTACTATCCTCGACACCACCTTCCCAAACCTCTCCTCCTCCTCCTCTTGAAGATTTCTCATGCAGTGAATCCAATTACACTGTACATCAAGAAGGAACATACGTCAGATTAGTTTAATGACCGATTCTGTCGACAAACACGCGTCGTACTTCTTGCATTAATGTAAACTCGTTAGTCTGTTGCTTAGCTGACGGAGTACACACATAATGGCACACTCGAGGAAAGAGTTAAAGAAAAATAAATGTTTTGGTGTTATTTTCGACACTCAAAATTAAGCTTCTCTGTCTGTCGTCATTGTGAGTGATATTTTTCAACCACTCCCGCCAGCATCGTCCCTCCGAGTATGTCCTTTTCAACCACTCAAAAACCTCCTTCATTTCTCTCCTCCGCGCCTCGGGAAACACCTGTAAATATGCATCGCGCACAGTGCAATGAGGCGCGTTACAAAGTACACAACAACAAGCGCTGAAGATAACAAATTTTCCCTGGTGAGGACGCAAACCTTTGATGTGGGCCGCGCGGCACTCTGGGAAGCCGTCCATGCAGCCCGCCCGTGGGGACCAAGGCTCATGCGGGGAATGGTTAGCGCCGCTCCCTCCTAGGCTGGCGCGAAGGCATGACGGCCCCAAATGGATTCCGTCGCCATGTATATATGTGTGACGAAGCTTTGTGACACACTGATGAAGGTGTGACTGGTGTGCATTTATGTGTGACTCTGTAGGTGTGTAAATGAGTCTTGTATATATTTTCACATGTGTTATGTTGAATGATGTGGATGAGTGTTGATATGCGAGCTTAATTAAGGCATACTTTACACCTTGACAACAGGATAAACATGTGTCTGAAGTGATATAGTAATGTACAATAACATTAAGTACGTGATATTATATGCACAGGTGTTATGTTTTGATATACACATTTCATTCACGATTTCCTTGTCTTCTACAAATTGTATTCTTTGATATTTCTTTTACCTCCATTTCACAGTCCATGCGATCGGTAGTTAAGCATGTCATTCATTCCCTGTCATTCCATACTTCCCCACGCGACTCGCTGCCGTAAATGAATGAATGAATGAACTAATTAATTTATAAATGAATGAATTATATGAAAAAATGCAACATAAACACCAGATGAACAGCAACAAGACCAAAAAAAACAGGATCCACGTACATTTACTTTCACATAAAACCCATACGAATTATTGACATCAACAAAAACAAACCATTCAAAATTCACCAACATTAATAGGTAATTACGGAAGTACAGCGCCTTCATTTCACGTAAGGACACTGGCAAAGGTGAGAGAAAAGAGGATTCGTTAAATGGCGCACCGGGAAGGAAATTAAAACTATATATGAAAAGATAAGATAAATAGATCCTCCTCCTCCTCCTCCTCCTCCTTCTCCTCCTCCTCCTCCTCCTCCTCCTCCTCCTCCTCCTTCTCCTCCTCCTCCTCCTCCTCCTCTTCGTCCTTTGTCGTCGTCGTTGGCGTGATGAAGGATCGCGGCGCCTTGTGAGGAGGATCCATTACGCTGCCTCGCCTTTCATTGTTTACCTTAATTTTGGCGCCTCAGTGCAGGGCCAAGGTGACGGTGTGGAAGATGAAGTGTGACTCGGGGTGGGGGGGGGGGGGGCGTGGAGGGCCTTAAATGTGTGGCGCTATTAGAATAAGTGCGAAAGTAAATAGAGGTGAAGATGACGAGGAGGAGGAGGAGGAAACAGTGAAGATGAGGATGATGAGACTGACGAGGAGGAGGACGAGAACGAGGAGGACGAAGAGTCAGTCCCCAGTTAAGTTAAAATCCTTGAGTCCTTCCTTGCAGGGGTGTCGTGGCTCCCGAGGCTGCGTGTGTCCGCTGCTGAATAACGCATGAACCCTAGAGATGCCGTGACGTCATAAATCAAGGTCTAACAACGGCAGGGAGGGGAAGGAGGGAGGTAGGAAGGGAGGAGAGGGAAGAAAGGAAGGAAGGTAAAGGTAGAAGCTGTTTGTCTATCTGTCAGTTTATCTGTTTTCCACTGTATGCATAACGTCTATAAATCTGTCTATCTGTTTTATTGTCTATGTCAATATAGTATAGATAGACTGTCTGTATATCTATCTATCTATCTATATGTCTGTTAAATCCTCCTCGCCACCGCCACTTCTCTCCTCACAGTGTGCTACATCCAAAGAAACCTTCAGGTAACCCAAGGCTTCTGAAGGCGATATAAGCTTCCATTACGCCACTAAGGAATTCTTGAAGACCAAAAGAAATCCAGTTCGTATTTTATGGTGTTCATCAGCGGCTCGTAAAAGTGTGGATATGGGAGGAGGAGGAGGAGGAGGAGGAGGAGGAGGAGGAGGAGGAGGAGGAGGAGGAGGAGGAGGAGGAGGGGAGTATTGAAATAACCGAGAAACATTCCGGGAGCAAAGAAAAATTTATGGCTTTTTCGACGAGAGGAATTTATGACTTAACTAAATGTGTGTCAGGTACAAAAGTAAACTCCATTAAAAAGCAAATTAATAGTCCCTTAGGCCATGGCAGGTACCCCCATTCCCCTTCCTTCCCCTTCCAGTCCATGCATAGAGGGAATAATGCAGCCCAGCAAGTATTTAATATCCTTCCATGACAAGCTGAAAGGGCATTCCAGAAGCAAAGTGGCACACGGCTCAAGGCAGCGTAAGCATAGAGTCATGCCTGGAATGATTTAAAGACTGGAATGTAGCACTTCAGGGAGCAAGGGGGAGGAGGAGGAAGAGGAGGAGGAGGAGGAGGAGGAGGAGGAGGAGGAGGAGGAGGAGGAGGAGGAGGAGGAGGAGGAGGAGGAGGAGGAGGAAGAGAAAGAGGAGGAAGGTGAGGGTGGCAAGGAAGAGAAGGAGCAAGAATGTGAAAGCAAAATGGAAGAAAATGAAGAAAAAGAAAGTGAATGAGTCTGATGAGGAAGACAATGACAGTATACCACCACCAAGAGATGAAGGTGAAAACATGTTGCATACTCGCATACAACAATATAAACTAAGAGACACATCATATTGAGTGAAAGAAAACAAGAAAAAAAGGAGAAAGTATGTACGAGTGTAAGAAAGAAAAATTAAGAAACAGAAGAAGACAACAAGGAGGGAGATAAAGAATACCACAGCGATGCTCTATATATGACTCTGTTCCTCCTATCTAGATCGTCTTTGTCACCTCTCTATGTATATATATTTGCAGAATTAAACAATAATATTTTTGTTTAACCTTGTCTAATCGTGTATTTGTTTGTATAAGTAAACAGTACAATTTTTTTTACCTACTACTACCTATCTACCTACCTTACCTAAGCTACCCAATCATTTATCTATTTATATAAGTAAACACCACACTTAGAATCATTTACCTACCGCGTGGTTACCTATACTAAGTCTTAAGAGGTTTCTAACACGTGTATTTATTGCTACAAGTAAACAGAACACCACCACCTCTTCTTTTTTTTAATCATCGTCCAGTTCTCGCGCGCAAAATTTATCACGGGACTCGCTGGCTTGGTTATCTCCGGGATCTCCTCTGATTTATATTCCATCTCGACGCCTTTCTATTTTCGAGATATGCTCGTATATATTATTTTATTCTGAAAGTATATCCGTTTCTTATCTCGCGCCTATAACTCATTTTCAGCAGAATAAAAGCACGAAGGGTGTTGCGACATGCTCTCCACCCGTGCCACGCCCGCCCACACCTCCCCCCTCCACACCCAATACCCACACCACATGCCCACACGCCCCTTCCTAATGTCCCCGCCCACTCCCTATATACCTCTCCATTTTTATATCAACAATAATAGTGGTGATAACGTAGTAGTAGTAGTAGTAGTAGTAGTAGTAGTAGTAGTAGTAGTAGTAGTAGTAGTAGTAAAGAGTCATTTATAAGAGTTTAACCCAAGCAGCAGAAACAACCTTTTGGACAAACCTACAAAATAAGTATCGTTACGGAGACACGCATTTTACGCCGACACTCACACATTTAACATCTTTACTTATCTATGTATACTTACTTTATAACATATTTGCTTACCATACATGATACTCACCACCCTAAGACTTTCCAGACTCACGCCCCGACTGGACATTTGATAACCTACCTTCGACATCACCACTGTAACGAAAAAAATACCGGAAATCAACGTTACCTTCCAGCCTATAACCTACAGCATTCCAAGTCAGTCGATCCCATACCTGCCCTTCACCCTTCTACCCTCTATGATTCACAACTTCCTGACTAGAATCTTCCCTTCCCATAAGTCTCCCTTTCTTGCTCACCACCATTCTCTCAACTCATTCCTCTGTATAACACTCAATCATCTGTCCTCTCTACTATATATTAAGCCTACTTCCATATTATCTCAAACCTCATAATTCCTTTCTCTATTAAACTACATTACACCAGTAACTGTTCTCTAAATACTTCATTTTTAGCGTAACTATAAACTCTGTTCTTGAGCCTGACCTTCATGCCTCACAGCTGGCCTTAAAATATCTCAAACATTACCATTTTCGCTTCTCTCTACCTTCCATTTAAATCCTCAACACTTTCCCTCCTGTCTAAGAAATATTGATGAACACCAAGAGAGCATATCACATGTATACCAGGAAAAAAAATACAATATAATATTATCGAATACCCAAAAGTAATGCGATTGCAATTTTTACAGTTTCTAGCCCTTTCAAAACAGTACTTTTCCTCCTATTAATCTTCTCCTTTCCTCATCAGCGGATCGGTTAGCCAATGAGGTGACGTGGTAGCCGATCGGGTCATCAGTTAGCCAATGAGGTCATCAGATAGGTCAAGGGAAGGGAATGAACCCATCTTGACCACCGTTCCCTTACCAGGTTCCAGCCATGTTAACGCATCGAGTGTATGTAGTACCTGGAGGATCATTAGTTACCTCGTCAGCCCATCCACCAACCCACCAGGTCAAGGGTATAACTACCAGGTCAAAAGCCAACATTTTTTTCACCCATCAGCCGTTCGTCCATCTTTGTGCCCTTCAATTACTCACTAAGTTGGGAAGATCTTTTTTTTTTTTTATTTATCTATTTATTTTTTACTTACTCCCATCAAGGGGTTCGTTCATCTCGCTAAGCATCAATTTATATACTATTAGAAGATTATCATTTATTTTTATTATCCATTAAGGGGAGTTTGTTTTATCTTCCTTCTCACCTGTTCGTTTTCCTGCTCTTAATTTACCTACTGTTAATGTTTTTTTTCTTTTCATTTTCTTTTTCTCTCTCATCAGAAAGTCTCTTTTATTTCTTTACTCCTCAATTAATTGCCATGAATGATTGTGTTTTTTTTTCCCTTGTCGTATCATGAGAAACACGGCTTATCTCTCAACTCTGGGAAATAAATCACAATTAGTCTGTCTGCTTTCTCTTGTTAATCTCCCTTTTACTTGCTATTAACAATCACCTTTTTATTTTTCTTCCCCCATCGATTCAATACAACAGTTTGCTTCTCTACTCTTAAGTCTATAATTTACCCGCTAAGTACACAACAACAGAGAGCCGTCTTATCACCTTATCTAGCTAATCTTCCTCCTCTAGAATTTCTACCATTTTTTTTCACATAATCACGTTTATCTCTCATCTTCCTCATTCATTAACTAACCACTCCACGAGATTGCCATTTACCTCGCTCCGTCAGGCTCTCATCCTCTTATCCTCCCACTCTCCAATTTCTTCAATAACTACTAACTTCATCCTGGGGTCACGAGGTCAAGCTAGCCACCGAGCCTTAGTATGAGGTCACGCGTCGCTCCTTCAGCTCCTCCTCATCTCCTCTACAGGATACAATTAACACTTGCGTCGTGAGGCTCCCACGGCTTCTTCTAAGACCCTTCAATTACCTTCAAGAGTAACCGGACCCGAAGCCGCCACCGCTGCCACCGTCACAACCACACAACCCTTCCCCCCTACCGACGTCTCTCTACACCGGTACCACAACCACCACCACTACCACACGCAGCTACCAGCATCACCGCAACCACCTTCACCACTAATGCCATTACCAAATTCATCCCCACCACAGTCATCCTCATCAATAACTACCACCACTACTACCACCACAACCTTCGCCCACGACCCTCCCCACCCTCACCACCAGGAGCCGTGGCCACCACCATCACCACCTGGCTGACTGGTTTCGGGGGGTCCTGGGAAGAGGTCACCAGCCGGGGTTGGGGTCAGTGAGTAGGAACAGCCAGCCTGATGTAAGAGGCGGTAGGGATTTTAGCGAGGTAGTGATGGTGGTGGTGGTAGTTCCCTTTTTTTTCTCTCTTCCCCCCCCCTCTCTCTCTCTCTCTCTCTCTCTCTCTCTCTCTCTCTCTCTCTCTCTCTCTCTCTCTCTCTCTCTCTCTCTCTCTCTCTCTCTCTCCATCATAAGCAACACACACGTTAGAAAGTAGCAAGTTTTCTTCCTGTTTATATGAAATCTTGGCAAGTTTGAGTTCTTTTTTTTTTTCCCTCCTCATTCCTGACCGTTTCTTAGGCAGGAAGGTGAATGCATGTCGCTGTCAGGCGTCCGATGTTGACTGTAAACACTTCAAGGCAAACGATGATGAATCCACAGCCACGATTTATGGACTTAAAAGCAAGAACACACACACACACACACACACACACACACACACACACACACACACACACACACACACACACACATATACATACATACATACACACACCTTCTCGGTCATGTGTGTGTACCTGAGGAAGACTCCTAAATGCTTTGATGTTCTCGTTAACACAAAAGATGTATTACTCTCGTCCTTCTCGGATAAGCATAAAGTAGCGAGTCTTTCCCCCCCCCCCCTCTCTCTCTCTCTCTCTCTCTCTCTCTCTCTCTCTCTCTCTCTCTCTCTCTCTCTCTCTCTCTCTCTCTCTCTCTTAGGTGAAGGTAACTAAGGTAAGCTTCAGTCGAGTGGAGCTTTGCCGCAGTGTTCATCACCGCTGCATTGACGTGTAAGCTCAGATAATCTATTCATACACTCGACCTTGAAAAATGACCAACAGATTGATATAAAAAAAATTCATAATCGCCTCTAATCCACAATATTATCCACAAGCCCATTTTATTTTCATATGAAGGTAACGGGATAGCTTTATTAATTTCTTAGAAGATGAACATATATAACTTAATACAATATACTTACATTGGACATAATAATTAATTCCTTTATTCATAAGTAAGGAAGAATTACGCATCCTCCTCCTCCTCTTCCTCCTCCTCCTCCTCCTCCTCTTTTATCATCCCTCCTTGTCTCATATTAGTGTTAAGCTTCAACCAATCATGAACGGGGTATTAAATTAGCGTTTATTTATTGGTTAATGGAGCTCAACTGTCTCCCAACGCGTCGCAAGGCATTATGGGAAGCCGGGATAAGTAATAATTATAATATAATCACACACACAGCATATGTACATCCACACACATAAAAAATAAACCACACACACACACACACACACACACTCCGTTACTCATTTCTTGTGGCTATAAGGGTTAAACTCTTGCCCCAGGAAGTTGTTATCCCTTGGAACTCGCTGAGGGGGGAGAGGGGGCGGTGTGTTGGGGGCAGGTAATCAAGGGTGCAGCATGGGGGAGGGAGGTGAGGAGGAGAGGAAGGGGGGGAGGAGAGGGAAGTGTGGTATCAAGACGGTAACGTAATACCCTCCTGAAATGACCCACCAAACTAGTATACGTGAGGAGCTCCCTGACGCAGACTTGACTCTTTTCCCTCCTTCCCTTCCCTCCCTTCCCTTCCCTCCCTTCTCTTCCCTCCCTTCCCTCCTCTCCTTCCGCCCCAAACAGGCTTGAGGTCGCGTTGGATTGGATTGGGTTTTAAGTCACCGGGTATTTCTTTCGTTTCTAATTGGTTTTCTCCCTCCTGGACGGGGTTATGTCGCGGCTTCTTGTTCCTCTGTCCAGGTCGCGTGAAGATCGGCGTTTGAGGGGATAAGGGGGACGCAGGCACGCAGGGATAAAGTATTGGTAAGTAGGATTAATACAGTGATAAAAATTAATATACTGCATACGAGAAAAGAAAAGAGAGATACACCGCTGCAGCAGGCCGTGTGGGAGCCTCAACACACCAACACTAAATTCCTTGAAACTCAGCAGCAATAAATTCAACCAACATGGCCGGCGTGAGGAGGCGGGAAGAGGCAGGAGGGGAGGGGGTGAAGGAGGAAGGTAGGGAAGGGGGCGAAGGAGGAAGGTAGGGAAGAGGAGGAAGGAGGCGGACAAGGAGCGAGGACGCGGACGAGGCCGTAACACTCTGATTTATGGCCGCATCACGAGACCTCGGCCTTTTTCACCCACTCAGCCAGAAATCATCTCGGCAGTAGCTTCTCCTGGAGGGGCGGGTGGGTACGTGTCCCCTGCCCACGCCCCCGCCCACACCCCGCTGCCTACAGGTCACCCTCGCACAAAGGGCATCACTTATTTCACAGCAGAACCTCGTGTATACATTAACTTCCTCTTTCGTCTTCCTATTCAATCAAGTCATTACTTTTTGTATTATTCTTAACACCACGTTTGTATCATGAGCTTCACGTTACGAGGCGAGTGTCCTTTGCATGGATTAGGTTAGTTTCGCATGATTTATGTTTGTATGTAATTTTATTTTACATTGAGAGTATTTAAGGACTTCCTCTTTTTCAGTCATGTTTCTTTTTTGTTACCTCTCATATTTTTTTTTTTTTTTATCAATGCAACATCACGTTAAGTTTTAGTTTTCAATCCACGTGTGAGCATCTTCTTCAGACTCATTTAATTAACAGGCTTTTCTAAACTCTTTTTTTTTTTAACCCCACCAAGGTTCCTCCGGGTCACCAATGTCAAGGCCTTAAGTGTTGGCATCGCGGCGACCTCAACAGTGTGGCGGCGGCGGACGAGCTGGCGTCTCCCCTTGTAGTGCGTCTTGTGGCCTCGTGTCCGGCCTCACGGTTGGCTTATTTATCTGTGATCTAGCGGGGCGGGGGCGTCAGGTGCACCAGATGTAGGGGGCGATAGAGGCACGAGCGAGGGTGGCGGCACAATGGGGCAGCCAAGGAGAGGAGCGACCAGGTGGGAAGGTCACTCACGGAGGGGAAAAAAGAATAAAATAACACGGAGGGGAGATGGCAGATAACCCGTGACAGAATGAAGATGTGAGGTGGAAGTTATACTTGCTAAGGGTGGCTGCCGCGCGGAGGGAGGGAGAGGAAGGGAGGGAGGGAGAGGCGCGGTTACGTATGCATGTGAGTGGCAGGTTAGGGAGGTGTGATGTGGAGGAATTTTATCTGGTGTGAAGGTGGAAGGTACGCCTCGTCTTGGGTCTTGGCCGCGTCAGGATAAGTAAAATATATGTATGATCTGAAGAAAGGATCATAAAAAAATGTAAAGAAATAAATTTCAAAGCCTTTTCTTCAAGTTTATGTGCAAGATAACGGTTGGAAAATATAAAGAAAAGAAAAGAATAGCATTTCGGATCTTTCTGGAAAAAAAATTATTCACTTTTTTTTCGAACCTCGGAATAGGATTATGTTTTAAACTAGTGAATCAGTACAAACAAACGAACGAACGCATACACACACACACACACACACACACACACACACACACACACACACACACATCCACCCACCAACCCCCCCCTGCCGCCCCCACACACACATACGGATCGTCTTACTAAGAAATAAAAAAAAGAACGTCTCAAGTTTCCTTAGCCTCATAACCCTTTTTCATTTTATTATCCTGATCCGCTACTTTTTGTCTTTTTTTCCCTGGTGTCGTCCGCCTCGCCTTCCCACGCTTCACGAGGGAGTCACACACACACACACACACACACACACACACACACACACACACACACACACACACACACACACACACACACACACACACACAAATACACACACACACACACACACACACACACACACACGACCTGCTCGACGCGACTCCCGAGGCTGAATCAGATTCCGGTCACCTACGGCAGTCGGCGGGACATTAATGTACACAGAACCTTGTGTAGCGTGAAATATGGAACAGTTGTGACCATCAAACCCGTAAAATGCTGCTGATTCTCTCTCTCTCTCTCTCTCTCTCTCTCTCTCTCTCTCTCTCTCTCTCTCTCTCTCTCTCTCTCTCTCTCTCTCTCTCTCTCTCTCTCTCTCTCTCTCTCTCTCTCTCTGGTGTTTGTGTGCTTGCGTGTGTGGTGTGTGTGTTTGCGTGTGTGGTTTGTGTGCATTGTGTGCGTGTGCGTGTGTGCGTGCTCGTGGTCGTTCTGGCAAGGCAATCACTGTATCTCTTCTCGGACAGACAAACACTCCATAAAGAGCTGCTACTTGGCACGACTTTGTCACATTAAATATTCATGGTCCGTCCAAAGTTACTCGTCAACGTCGGACATAAAGATCGCTACTTAACACACGCTAAACAAACACTGGAATACATTATGGTCTGCAGAGTAAATCACGTGCATTTAATTAAGCCTCTAACGATCACTAGTATGGAGAGACTAGTTATAGCTTTCTTGGGCTTCATGTAAATATTGAAAAAGATAGTAAATAGCAAAGATCAGTG
>JAXIVD010000064.1:142500-150000 GCA_036785275.1 Cancer borealis
CTACTGCCCTCTGGCTCCTCCTGCTGACCTGGGCCTTGAGGCGACTCTATGCGGTGTGCTGACGAGGTGGGGGAGAGGGGAAGGGAAGAGGAGAGAGAGGAGGAGGGAGAGGAGAGGGAGAGATGAGGTGAGGGGGGTACACGGAGGGCCCTCAGGGAAAGAGTTAAGAGGTGGCGTAGAGGTCGAATGAGAGGTCATGAGTTAAGATAAAACTATTAAATACGAGAGTTGTAATGATGCATAAGGACATGGGAAGGTGATGTGTTCATAAAATAGAGACACAAAGGCGAGGTTAGTTAGCAGGGCGAGAAAAGCGTTACGAACAGAGTGGGAATGAAGGAAGGAAGGAGTGAAGCGATGAGAATAAGAAGCAGAAAGAAACTGGTGATTACTATTATTATTTGTTAGTTATTGAGATCGTGTGTGAGGACAATTACGTGTTATTCTGCTCTAATTTGGGGGGCGGCAAACACTACAACGATGTGAGGGAGTAATAGGAGAAGGAGACGAGGAGAGGACGAGAAGAGAAGGATGAGGAGGAGGAAGAAGATGAGTAGAAGTGAAAGATTTTAAAAACAGCAGGAGAAAATTAAATTAAATGGAGGATGAAAGACAAAAAGTTATAGAGGGAAACAATTAATAAATAAGGAAAAAGATAAAGGAAAGGAAGAGAGCAAAGGAAGACATGACACAATGGAGAAAAACAGATAGGAAAGAAATTTACGAAGCAAGGAAGAGGGAAGGAAAGGACTACAGATATACACAGGAAAGAAGAAAAAGAAAAAGAATAAAGATAGATAAAAAGAGAGAGAGAGAGAGAGTAAAAGAGAAAGTAAGAGAGAGAGAGAGCGAGAACCAAGTAGCAATCTAAGTGCGGGGAGCCAACACGGTCCTCACCAGCTAGTCCTGACACATTAGTAATTAGCGGACAAGAAACCGTGATCCGACGTGGTGGTCTTCCCGTGCCAGCGCCTCGCACCCTCACACCTGACCCTCGTTCGCATCCCTGTCTACCCCGCCGACTCAAACTACCTTCATGTTAGGGGATAGTAGTAGTAGTAGTAGTAGTAGTAGTAGTAGTAGTAGTAGTAGTAGTAGTAGTAGTAGTAGTAGAAATAGTAGTCTCTCTCTCTCTCTCTCTCTCTCTCTCTCTCTCTCTCTCTCTCTCTCTCTCTCTCTCTCTCTCTCTCTCTCTCTCTCTCTCTCTCTCTCTCTCTCTCTCTCTCTCTCTCTCTCTCTCTCTCTCTCTCTCTTTCTCTCTCTCTCATACGCCACACACAGTTATACACAGTACTCTAAGTCTATCTCTCTCCTCAAGGCTTCTCAATAATGCTCCACGTCTTTTTCTCACGTCTCATTTAACCTTTACTATCCGCTTATTACTGCTACCATTACACAACCTGTACGCGTTCTTGCTCAATCAGTATTAGAAAACGATATTACAAAACTAACCCCGACGCTCTTATTCCTAAATAGGCGTCCATCCTTGTGTGTGTAAGTGTGTCGTAATGTCCACAAAGGGGATGTCAATCACGATATCTTCATCACGACGTGCTTAACAATGCTGAATAAAACCTTTTGCCCTCTATTTCAACCCTTAAGATAATTAGTAAAAGGTCGAATCTCAAAGGCATGCATGACCCAACCTCGTCGCCCCAGGGGAACAAGCTAACCTCACTTACCCTCTCAAGGCTCCTACACATACACACACACCCCATTTTCTATCCCTAATCCTTGTATTTGACGGGGTCCTGCGTTATATCAGTAATCATCGCTACACTAAGACAAGACCAGCTGTTGTCCTCTTTACCTGTAGTATAAACATTGAGAGAGAAAAAAAAAAATACATAATACCACTTTATTGAAGCCTCCCCGACCTAAACTATCAAAAACTCCTCCGGCATCTTTACCTCCCCTCGACTCCTCTAATTCCCGGTGCCGTAAAAACAGTGGTGAGGCTCGTCAACTACGGTACAATAGATGCACAACCCATTCAAGGCATTGCCAAACAAAACAACCTTGAGGGATGCTGCGCTTCGCTCCTTGCACTGTGTCTGAGGGGAACTCCTTCGACCCTCTGTACCCTATCACTACGTCCCTATGCCATCTCTTCAATAAGGGTTGTTTGGCGGAGTGGTAGAGGCGGTGGTGACTCTTAACCTAAAGCTATGACGTTGAAGCGTCCGTTAAGCCGTCATTTAGAGGGAGAGGTAGCGTTTTCCTGTACTCATCCGAGAGGCCAAGTGACCTTCGCTGTCTAGCTTGAGAAGCGCTAAATTTCAACCTATTATTTACCTACAGAAAACATGTAAAAAATATAAATAATAAGAGAAAAATATGAAAAAAAGCTGAACAGATAAAGAAAGAGAGCGAGACCACATCTTTCTGTCCTTCTTGACCTAACCTTCAGGAGACATCCTAGACAAGCACCTTGATCCTAGAGGTGCAGAGATGGACTTCAGGCCTTTCTTTAGTGCTGCGTCCCTCACATAGCCGCTGTTGTGTCCTCAGGAGGCTGAAACGCTTATTATAATCATAGAGCTTCGTCTAGTGGCGGCTTCTACTCACTCACGACCTGGTTCGCCCGACAGATGAAGCCTCGCAAGTGTAATCACAGTAATATAACCTCCAGGGCGAGGCAAGCGTGGGATTCTCTCAGCCGCCTCACTCCCTCCCTCCCTCCCTCCCTCCCTCCCTCCCTCCCTCTCTCTCTCTCCCTCCCTTCTAACCCACTGTCTGTCTCTCCCTCCCTTCCACGCCGGCACGGAGGATGAAGAAAAAAGGTGTTATTAGTGGGTACGGACGCCTCCTTCAGCGTCAAAGGAGATGATGCACTGCAAGCCATGAACAAATGTTGTGTTAGGAATTTCAACCACTGATGTTACTGCTGCTACTACTGGTATTACTACTTCTACTATTACTAGTACTATTAGAGCTTCAACTACTATTACTACTACTACTATTACTACTACTACTATTACTACTACTACTACTACTACTACTACTACTACTACTACTACTACTACTACTACTACTATTATTATTACTACTGCTACCATAACTATAACTATCATTACTATTATTGATAATAATAATAATAATAATAACAGTAATAATACTAATAACAATAATGCAAACTGAGTGATAAGAAAGGTTAATCAACACAGACAAACTAACACACTAAAGGTCACAGATACACACACACACACACACACACACACACACACACACACACACACACACACACACACACACACACACACACACACACACACACCAATACACAAAACAAACACACATTAAGGGCAAAAAAACAAGCACAAACACAAACATCGCTGCCCTGGGGCTACGCAATCAAACTGACAATGCAAAACTTCTTTAAACTCTGATAACAATGAAAGCAAATAAGAACAAAATGACAGCATCGAACTCAAATAGCAACAAATTTTATATATATAGACACACACACACACACACACACACACACACACACACACACACACACACACACACACACACACACACACACACACACACATACACACACACACACACACACACACACACACACAGACACACACACACACACACACACACAGACACACACACACACACACACACACACACACACACACACACACACACAGACCACAACTGCTTCACCGCAAAATACAACAAAAAACGACAACTTGTAACTAGAGGAGGAGGAGGAAGAGGAGGAAGAAGAAGAGGAGGAAGAAGAGGACGAGAAGTAAAGAGGAGCTGGGAAACGAGAAGAACGAAGAGAAAGAGAACAAGGAAGACAACAATAAGTAAAAGAATGAGGAAGAGGAGGAAAAGAAACTGTAAATTACCAGTATCATTATCATTGACATTATTAATATCATCATTATTATTATCATTACTACTATTATCATTAATGTTATCATAATCATTATTAGTTACTATTATTTTCATCATTATTGTTATCATTATTTTTAAGAATTATTCAGCAGGCAGGAGCAACCAACATTCCAGTCTCATCACCACAATCACCACCACAATCACCACCACAATCACCACCACAATCTCCACCATTATTCAGACCAATCAGCTGCCATAACAAGTCTGGTCTTATCATATCTTATCCATCAAGCTGACTACACTAAGATGTACTTGAAGCATCACCATCATCATCATCATCACCATCTTCCCCATGACTACCATCACCATTAACGTCATCACCATCATCACACAACCAATCACATGTCAGGTCAGGTTTGCATTAATGAAGATGATGTTTATGTACGAGGGTTTTATAGCACCACCACCATCCTTACCACCACCACCACCACCACCACCACCACCACCACCATCACCACCACCATCACCACCACCATCACCATCACTATCACATCTCTACTGCGCTCTACCTACAATCTACATCATTACCATCATCACCATATCTAACCATCACCACCATTCCTCTGCTCTCACCACCACTATCACGCTGCAATCACTGCCTCCACCACCACCACCACCACCAACACCACCCGGTACAACACCTCGGGGTCATATACAACAATCTTCGTCATTTTCATCACTAACACCATTATCATTATCAAAGGTTAAATTACCCCCGACAAGTGATGGAGCCATAAGTTAGCCGAGCGGTCTTGTCCTCATCATTATTATAATACCAACGTTCATAATAACTGCATGGCGTGTCTGTGTTAGCGTTAAGGTTCCCGGACACGCCGAGGCTCCTGGTGAATTGCCTTTATTGTTTTATGTAACGGTTCAATTTGTTTTTCGTTACGTAATTATGTAAAACTATATATATATATATATACCAAAAAACCACTTCCCATCAGGTGTAATCTTACGTTTACATGACCTTGAACTTCCATCTTCTTGAAGTAACACACTTAAAATATCCACAAACACCACATTATATACTAAAATTTCAAACAACACCAACTTAGCACTGTTAAATTTCCTCAAAACACCGACTAAGAGACATACATCCCTCGTTACATCAATTTAAGAGGCTTCAATTCCCTATAACACCACTCCAACTGCTGGCTCGGCGATTATTTTGGCAGCGAACCCAAAGGCGACAGTTTTGCAGCGGAGGGCGGAGAAGGACGGCTTGTGGAGGCAGGAAAAAGAGGAGGAGGGTGTGATGGAAGGAGAGAAGGGTGGCGGGAGTGAAGCAAAGAGAGAAAAAGGAGCAGGAGAGGTGGATGAAGGGGTGGAGGAAGCCATGGGAGGGAGGGAGGCTGTAACTGGTGGGGTAAAGAACAGCCGGCTCCGTCAGTGTGTATTAGGACGACGCACTGCTGCCAGACCACGGAAAACCAACAGCTTGGAAATAACATGTGTTTATGCCTTCACTAATGGCTGCCTTTTACCCGCTGTTATTATACGATTTTCAACGGCGTGGAAGTGTTTTATTTCTTTATTTTCTTTTGTCCGAGGTCTTTTCTTTTTCACTGTTCTAAGAGAAATGGCGACGGGTAGTATTTTGGGGTCTGGCTGAAGCGAGAAGAGACGTGTAAAGGTGTGTGAAACAACTCCTAGAAGGCGACTCTCACTCAGGAGACATACCTCGCCGTCCTCATGGTAGGAAGACTCACCTGTACTTAAGCCTGACAAAGGTGCTGGGGTCCAATGTAGACCTTTTTTTTTTCTTATTATTAGGTGAAGAAAAGCAAAAGGGAAAATGTTCTCGCTCTGTGTCGCTCCAAAGAAGGTAAATGAACAAGAATTCCAATGTCAAAGAGGCAATTTCGTGGTTGAAGTTTATTTGGTGAGCGGATGGTTTGTGTGGAGCAGCTGCCGTGTTTGTATTGTGTGCAATTACCGTGTGGCAGGGAACTGGAGTGCTTGCAAGACAGTCGTGCGCTGATGACTTGGAAAATACTAGTTCTGCCGCTTTAATTGAGAACCTTCTGTGACTGATGACTGAGTTTTGTGACTTCTATATCAGATGCCATGAATGATTTAATGGCCACATCACAGCATTCATATTCTTATTATTTACTACATTTTTTCTTCTATATACAATTCAATCACTTTCAATAGTAAATTTAATCCTCTTAAACACAACTCCTAAACGTCATTCCGCATTTCCAATTAAATTACTTGAGCTTAAAATGACATAAAAAAGGACCACGATGAGTATGTTCCCTTATCACAACGCTACAAATTACCGACGATGAATTACAACTCTCAAATCAGATAACAACAACATTCCTGCAATAAACAAGAAATCAATCCACTGAATAAGACGGTCGACTAACCACGACAAACAAATAACATGAAGAGGCCCGACCCGACCAACCTTCCTCACCCACGACTCGCCCCTTCTGACGGTGGGAGAGTCGATGATTTCCTCTTCAGATCGTCGGGGCCTCAGGCAAGGGTATTAGCATGTACTGGGGTCGGGTCGAAAGGTCGCGCCCACAAAACCTGGTCAGACAAGGTCGCTTCCTACATCGTCTAACAGCTGGATAAATATCTGTACCTCCCTGCCTCCCTCCTCTCCTCTCCTCTCCTCTGCCCTCCTCTCCTCTGCCCTCCTCTCCTGCCTCATTCTTCCCTCAGGCATAGCTCAGATTCTCTTCTCTCTTCTCTCTCTCTCTCTCTCTCTCTCTCTCTCTCTCTCTCTCTCTCTCTCTCTCTCTCTCTCTCTCTCTCTCTCTCTCTCTCTCTCTCTCTCTCTCTCTCTCTCTCTCGTCTTCTGTCTCATTCTGTATGCCGTGTATCATCCCACATGTTTCTCTTCCTCTCTTCTTGCCGTGTGTGTGTATGAGAGAGAGAAAAAAAAAGAGAGAGAAAGAGAGAGAGTAAGAGAGTGAGAGAGTGAGAGAGGGTTGGTGGGAGCCGCCCCGTAACAGTGCAGTGAGGACCGGCGGGCTTGACCCTGGAGGCACAGAAGGTCACCGCCGCCAGGACCATCACGACCCTCGAGTTTTTACCACCGTCACCCCGAGGCCCTCCCAGGGGTGCCAACACTCCCTCGGGAAAGTGACCTCGCTGCTCTCGCCCACAGGGACACCAAGGGCCCCGCTGTGACCTCTGAAGGCGCGGGGTCATGCTCCTGCCGCGGGGAAAAGCTCATCATCGCTGCCTGGGAAGCTTTCATGATTGGAAGTTATTGTTTCTTTGTTTGGCCTTGTGTTGCGTTCTTGTGTTCTTGCGCGTCGATGCCATTGTGAGTTTTTTAGTTGATCTCCCTCCTTGTGTGTTATTAACTCTGCCATGGTGTGGGTGTGAAGGGAAGGGAGTGTAGGAGGGATGGAGGGTTTAAGGGGCGGACTGATAGTAATTGTAAAAGGTTAATGCATGTAACGGTTTGTCTTGAGTTTATATTATACAGTACATCTTTTACTCTTTTTTTTCGATCTATATCATCGTATTTTTTTCTCTTTCTCTCTCTCAGTGATGGCAAGGTGGGGAGGGCAAGGGAGGAGAGCGGTCAGGCCAATAAGTTAAGGCGTAATTGCACGTCTGAAT
>JAXIVD010000064.1:152500-180000 GCA_036785275.1 Cancer borealis
ACACACAATGGGATTCCTTAGGTGATGGCCACGCGGCTGAAAGACTCAAACGAGGTGGTGGTGGTGGTGGTGGTTGCAGTAGTGGTGGTGGTGGTGGGTGCGGTGCAGTAGTGGTGGTGGTGGAGAGAATGGCACTTGCATGTTGGTGATGTTGTTGGTGTTGTTGGGAGAGTCAGTGGCCGAGGCGCCTGAGGGTGTTGTAACCTGAGCCTTGAGTGTCCAGTGATCTGTTAAGGTGGAGGTGTACGTGTAGGTGTCCGAGCGACGCGACGACTCTCGATTAATGGTCGTGCACGTGTCCCGCAGATGACAATGTATTAATTAAGTACATATAGATAGGGGAAAAAAGCAGTGAAAGAACTCGCCTGCAAGAGTGGTCGGCTGCATACCTGTGTACGGTGGTTCAAATATATTAATGATACAGACCGCTGCATACTCCTACCAAGCGTTACGAGGACAGATTCAACCCCACACACACACCCTCAGAAAAAATAATAAATAAATAACAAGCAACCATCAGACAACAATAATTTAATTACACAAATAACAAAAAAAAAACACCACGCATGCCTTCATGCCTGGCCTGGGAAAGTAGCACAACACATGTTTACTTTACAAATAACTCGTATTCATATATAAGAATAGCATTTTAATATCTTACCCAACATGGACGTTTGACCACAAGTTAATTAATTAAAAGCATAATTAAATACCTTCTCGTCGCCGCTAGATGGCGCAACACAACACCTTATAAACAACACTCAACGCCACAATTAGAAGGAAAAAAAATAACATAACACTAGATGAAGCTAAATAAACAGTTACCTAATATGGATTAACTACGTCAAATCAAGTCAATACACACCTAACCTAACCTGCCACCCTAACCCCCCTCCCCCATTCCACCCTAACCCTCACAAGCCCTTATCTGAAAAGCAGCACAAATTTGTCCACACTCGATATTCAACGCCCTAATGAAGCTAAAGTAACTTACCAAATACACACATACACACAAAAGCAACAAATTAATTAAGAGAATGGAAGAAAAAATTAATTCGCATCACCTCGTCCGCAGATTGACAAACACACTAATAAGTCCAAGTAAACAAAAACACAAACAAAAACACCAGCTCACTGTCTACCCTTGCGCTAAGTTACGTACAATTATGCTAAATACAAACAGTAATCTGACACCTAATATAGACATAAGGATAAGAAGTTAATTGCGATAATCTATAAAAGTTTCTCGTCTCGTCTTGAGCAACACTAAACAATTAAGGTCGCTAGTCTGCCATTACGACACCTTAAACGTAAGTAAATAAGTGAATAAGTGAGTAAATATTACTGGATAATCAATGATACGTGAAGAAGGTGAAGCAGATGGGTGTTCCGTAAGGTATGCTAAAAATGGGGAGAAAAAAAAGAGAAAGATGGAACATGCAATGGAACGAAATTACACAGCTAGCAGAGGAAAAAATATTGAATGTAAGGTGAAAATATTAATAACGTGCAGGAAATTTATCTTGCAAATGTCACAGTTGCATTAATAATAATAATAATAATAATGATAATAATAATAACAATAATAATAATAATAATAAAGAGCTAAACAAACAAGCTCTGATTACTAAGCAATCAATTAATTTATCGGAGGTATCTCTCTCTCTCTCTCTCTCTCTCTCTCTCTCTCTCTCTCTCTCTCTCTCTCTCTCTCTCTCTCTCTCTCTCTCTCTCTCTCTCTCTCTCTCTCTCTCTCTCTCTCTCTCTCTCTCTCTCTCTCTCTCTCTCTCGATGTGCATGAGTGACTCTCGGATAAAATTAAGCCTTGGTTGCTGTGGACAAAATGAACAGCCTCCCTCCCTCCTTCCCTCCCTCTCTCCTTCCCTCCTACCTCCAAATCCTGCCAACAGATGTCAGGCTTGTGGTTAAAAGGTAAGACGTTTCACACTTGTAAGTTTGTTGAGTGTCTAACTAACGATACTTCAGGACTTCCTAACACACAAAGTTTTCTGTAAAGCCGAATGAAAGATTTAAGGCATGGAAAGTTAGTATTTCTTGTGATTGATGTGGTAATATTGTGGTTATTGTTTATGGACAGTTGTGGGAATGTTTGTTAAGTAATTGAATGTAAAAAAAAAGGAGAGACAGGCTGTGGTGGTGGTGGTGGTGGTGGTGGTGGTGGTGGTGGTGGTGGTGGTGGTGGTGGTGGTGGTGGTGTAAGAGACGAGAAAGTTTTGGAGTCGTTCAACACTTAAAAAAAATATATATCTACAGTTTGCATTCTAAATATTAAAATGCTACTGAGTTACTGAACATTTATCATTATTCATTAAATTGTACTTCATTTATTTATCTTATTTCATTACTGCCTTTCCCTCCCTTCCCTTCCCCCCCTTAGGTAATGCTTGTCGTTGTGGTCGTCGGCGTCGTTTGTCATGATCGTGATGGTGATGAATGTGTGTCGTTCATCTTCACGTTAATTATCGGCATCCAGGTGGTTGGTTAGTTAGTTAGTGCTTGGCGGTGGTGGTGGTGGTGGTGGTGGTGGTGGTGGTATTTGACCGGGAGAGTCATTTCGTAGGCAAGTTATTCATTCATTCATTCAAATAAACCTTTCACTCATCATCAAAGTCAAAGTTTCGCTCTGAATGAAATAAAAATACGAATCAATAAAGATATTATTCATGATTATTACACCTGAGTACCTGAAAGAGTATAGGTGTGTATATATGTGTGTGTGTGTTAATGTACTTGAAATAATAACTTAATTCCAAGCATTACAAGAGTTTTTATTTTTATTTTTATTTATTTCTTTTTTTTGCAAGAATATATAAGTAATGCGCCAAAAGTTCACTGCCTTAACCTTTCCCACACCAAGTCTTTAATAATAATAATAGCACAACACTATATTATTACCTAAACCGTAACCTCACTGCACATATCAAGCCACAGACACACAAAAAATATATTAAATCTCTTAACAGTATAATATCAAAAGGTATTTCTCTTAACTCTCCTTCTTCCCTTTAAGCATTAAGGTGAATGGGATGAAGCACACAGCTGTTTGTATCACGTGTTTGAAAGGATGTTTAGACTTAACACCAAAACATTCCTGGAGCCAATGGTGGGAAGAAATTTTTAAAAGAGTGTGTGTATGTGGGAGAGAGAAAGATAAAAAAGAAAGAGAAAGAGAAAGAGTGAGAGAGAAAAAAAAATCTTTAAAAAATATGCAGTCACTGAATTTTTGCAAGCACTTATGTAATTAGAGGAAATATTAACCAAGTAGTAAGTCTGGATTTGCATGCATACATAAACACACACACACACACACACACACACACACACACACACACACACACACACACACACACACACACACACACACACACACACACACACACACACACACACACACACATCACCTATCCTTGGCACACAGGGCGACATACCATCACCACCACCACCACCACCATCACCACCACCACCTGCACCACCACCACTACCACCACCACCATGACCACCACCACCATCACCACAGATGTTCGGAATGGAACGTGTGGGTGACGCTTCCTCGGGTCACGTCCAAAGGTCATGTCCGGGGTCACCCAAGACCTGCCGCGCCTCGAGTCCTCTCAAGATACGGTCACATGTGTTAAGAGTGCCCTGGAGGAGGACATCAGTGTATGGCAACGCAATGTAAAAAAGAGAGAGAGAGAGAGAGAGAGAGAGAGAGAGAGAGAGAGAGAGAGAGAGAGAGAGAGAGAGAGAGAGAGAGAGAGAGAGAGAGAGAGAGAGAGAGAGAGAGAGAGAGTAATGCACTAATACCTACAATATAACTGTAGAAGGTAAGGATGTGAGACAACACACTACCACTCATCAGGCTGACAGGCCCCAAGGCGGTACAAGGAATGCTACAAAATATAAGGGCGTGAGGTAATGAACTAACACCCACGGTACTAAGGGTGTAAAATAATACAACGCTGCGCTGAGAAGTAAACGATAATTGCTGGAGGCTGCAGGCAGTAAATTCCATGTTTTATGAGTAACATGATGGATGGCAAGATGCTTCTCCCCTCCCCTCCTGACCATGTCCCTCCTCTCACCCTTCTCCTCCCCCTCCTCCCATCCGGACTGACCCTCCCCCACTGACGCTCCTGGAATGCCAAGCAGAAGCCCCTCACAGCCTGGCTAGCCTTGGGTCAGCCCGGCTCGTGCCCACCACCTCAGACCTTCCACTCCAGCTTAAAGAGTAGCCTGGTGCACTGAACACCAAGATGAAGTCTCTCAACCATGACTACTGGAAACTACAGGAATAAATTATCTTTTTTCATTATAATTAAATGTTCAAGTGTGATAAGAAACCGTGTGTTCAAGACAAAGATGAAGAAGAGAAGTTATGCTGCTACGGATGAATGAATGTAATAAAAGTAGTAAGTCCTCATTAATCATACTTCTTTCAAAGTACAGATTAGTTACGGCCGCGATAACGGAATGGGAATCGTTGCCAACACAAGGCAGGACCTTCAAAGGGAGGTGAAGGAACACGCAGGAAGCTTTCCAGGACAATGACGAGGTGACGCGGGAGTTTAGTGGACGTGCAGAGTAAATACGAAAATCCAGGTACGACAGAACACGACAGGAAACTGTAAAACTATAAATCCAGGAAATATAATCTTAATAAATAGTTTATGATACAGACGAACTGCAATTCCACAATATCAAACATACAAACACGCAATCAATGAGCTAACGACCCACAATGAGGCCGCATTAACCAGCAAACAACACTCCACCACTAACCAGGCTGCGGGTCGCTGCGGTGGTGCCAAACGTACACACGCCAGCCTGGGAGTGTTGCGTCCGGCTCTATAAATATTGCCTTTTCATTAAGCTTCCTTTTACTAATTCAGAATGTGGACCAACGCATTCCTCAAGGACGACTGACGCGTTACACTTCTTAGTCCAGCAGTGACAAGACTGGGACGCGGACATAGACTCACAAGACAAACTCACTGGACACTCACAAGATATAAACTCACTGGACAAACTCAAAGGAAAGTATGACGTGTGTGTGTTTATATATATATATATATATATATATATATATATATATATATATATATATATATATGTGTGTCTGTGTCTGTGTGTGTGTGTGTGTGTGTGTGTGTGTGTGTGTGTGTGTGTGTGTGTGTGTGTGTGTGTGTGTGTGTGTGTGTGTGTGAAAAGTGCGTGAACGTGTCATAGTTTCAGTAATTTAATTGCTTCCCAGATACACTTTAGTGGTTTGAGTCACAAACTATTTGAATCACAAACGGTTTGAGTCGGAAATGGTCTAAGTACCAAAAATACTGGTGCGGTAATATCTTGAGTATGAAATATCCTCAGTACCTATGGCCTGAGTATCAAATGACCTGCACCCTTGGAAGCCTAGCCATCGACAGACACCATTCCCCCTTCCTCCCTCCCTCTCTTACTTCACTCAGGCAAATTAATAAACATCAGATGGGAAATTACAACTTACTTGGTGTCAAACAGCTCCCAAGGGGTTCACGACAGAGCAGCACGAAAACCACAGCCTCTACAAGCACAAGGGTCACGTGGTACAGCGGGAAGATGCAGACACAAAGTGAGAACGATTAATCGATGTGGGCGCCAGGGAAGACTGAACTACATCCCACTTTCTTTACAGGAGACGCATAGATTCAGTTTACGTTAGCAAGTTCTTAACAAGTAAGAAAAACAAATTATACGGTTTAATTCTCTGTTGCGTATGAACAATATTTAATTACATTATTTTCATAATTTCGTTGCGATGTATGTATTTCTTCTTCTGATACTGAAAAAGGAATAGTTACAACCAGGAAGTACTGGTGTGCGCGGCGGCTTCACGCAGCTTCACGTGCTCGAACAGCTCGACCCAGGGAGGCGAGGCACTAACACAGTATTGATGGATTAATGAGGTCATACTTGACCCATTTGGCGAGGGTGCGGCGGTGGTCTGATATAGCGAGCCAAGGATATTAGGCTTTGGTCCTTCAAAAACACATTACTTTCTAAAGGATACACACATTATACTTAGACCATGTTTAGCGCACTCTCCTGATCCACCGACCAGATACAGGAGGCAAACAACACACACACATATACACACACACTAGCTAAGCCACCCTACCAAGCCTCTCTCTGCGCCACGCTCAGAATCACGGTAATGACTCGCACAGAATCATACAATAGATCCTACAAGCAATCAGTGGCTGCAGTATCCCTAGTGTAGCCTTGTTGACGTGCCTCGCTCATGACCTTCGACGAGGAACGAGCTATCAAACCACAACATCACTGAGAGTAACTCCTTCTCTGTCCCTAATGACTCCTGCTTGTCCTCTCATCCCCATCCTACACCAATGCCTTCCCTGATTCCGCCCTCCCCCCCACACCAACCAAATAGCTACTTCTGCCATAATTCTTTTAACATCATCACCTGCATTCTCCTTCTCATCATCATCATTAAAAAAATTGTCCGTTGCAATATCATTATCATCCTCATCACTATTCTCTATTTCTCACACATTTCAAAAGTTCAAGACTCAAGAAACGAAAATTTTATGACCAGGTGAGAGAGCGAGAAAGAAAAAGAGAGAAAGAGAAAAAAATTGCGAGACCCTATAAAATGGCTAAATTCGAAAAATAAAATTTCATTAAACACAATAATAACAAAACACGCCGTGGCCACGTCAGGAGGAGCCACGACATGCCTCCCGAAGACCTGCAAAGGGAAGCCTGTTCGTGATTGGTTAGTGGGAGACCAATTACCTCTGCTCCTTGACCTCGTCCTTGAGTACGTGTGAGAAAAGGAGGGAAGTAGAGATGATGATAATGATCGAGGAGATAGTGGAATTAGATAATAAAAAGAAAATATTATCAGAAGGAAAGAAAAGATAAAGGAGGAGGAGGACGAGGAGGAGGAGGAGAAGGAGGAGGACACTGAAGGTTAAGGTGCAGGATTATCTGCGTGAGAGAGAGAGAGAGAGAGAGAGAGAGAGAGAGAGAGAGAGAGAGAGAGAGAGAGAGAGAGAGAGAGAGAGAGAGAGAGAGAGAGAGAGAGAGAGAGAGAGAGAGAGAGAGAGTGTGTGTGTGTGTGTGTGTGTGTAAAAGAGAAAAAGGGAAAAAGAGATAAACACAGACAAAAGCATAAAGACACAAAAGATAAAAATAGCAACATGAACGAAAACTATACAGCGAGCGAGACAATAGAGAGAAAAGACGAAGAAGGAAAAGAAAGAGGAGGAAGAGGAAGGATAGAGGGCAGACGAGTTATTAGCAACAGGTGAAGGATGCTGCAAGATCCTACCTGAGTCACCTGTCACCTCCCACACCTTCCATTCAGAGCCACAGCCTCCCACTCACAGCTAATCTCCCAGTCTAAAGAGGAGCAATTACCAGCGTCATCTTACCTTGCTGAGACCCGGAGAGGCGGCGTAGGTGGGCAAGGGAAGAGGAGAGGTGGAGAGAGGTAGGGAGAGTGTTGGAAGGGAGGGAATGGGGAGGGGAGAGGTGGAGTGAGGTAGGGAGAGTGTTAGAAGGGAGGGAAAGGGGGAAGCGGTAGGAAACATATGGTCGTGGTTGGCTGTGGGTCGTGTCTGAGTGGGAGGGACAAGAGTGAGGTTACAAAGGGTGGTGTTGCACAGTAATTAATCACAAGACAGTCCCTCCAGGATCTTTACCTTCCTTAGACGGTAATAATTCTTCTTTATGGTAATTATATATTTTCTTTTTTCACACCATCCCATCTTTGCTTCTTTATATTTGTTCATAACTTGACCTCCTTCTCTTAAGAATCGTAAAACTTTCCCGATGAATGATACTTGAATGCAATGGTTCCTGTAACTCTTTCTTCATCAGGTAGAATACATAAGGCAGTAAGCATACCTTATATTCCTTTCATTACCTCTAAACATTTCTGTAAAGGAAGTCCAGGAAAACGGAGATGGTCTTGCCACCGCCACCGCCACCGCCACCGCCACCGCCACCACCACCACCATCCCCGCCGCCGCCGCCGTTACCATTGCTGCAGCGAGGAGAAACCTTGAACGTGTGACCGAAGGGAAAAAATACGTAGCGTGAAAGGTCAGGCCGGCGGGACCACGTCAGCTTGCGGGGGTTCTGGGTCAGAGGCGGGGGCGGGTCAGGACGAGGGTGAGTCAGGGTGGGCGATGGGGAGCAGGGTGGGTGGGACATCAGAGGTTAATTAACGACAAATTACTTACACGGTTACATCAACACACGAGTAACTGGGGTCACGTCAGCGAGGGACAAAAGGGTAAGATAACAGAGTAAATATTTTCATTGGAATACTTGAGCTTCTTTTTTCCTCAGCGTCACCTAATTTGGATCAGATGAGAATACCTGCGTTCAGAGATGGACACACAACCCTTCCTAGAACCTCATCTCCTTCCCTCCTTCCCTTCATTTCTCTTATTATTATCTATCCTTGCATCCTACTCTCCAATCTATCTCCTCCCTTTTTCTTCCACTTCCCTCCTCCCCTCGTCCCTCACATCCCTCCCGCAGGCAGCAGCAGCCCGCCTCACCCCTTCACCCTGGCCTGGACCATTCACTATATGATCCATCTCTCTGGAAGTGTGGCAAAAGTGGCGGGTTGGCCTTTACGGCGAGACGCGGGATGCAAATCTTGGCTGTAAAGGGAAGGTATAGGACTGAGGTGCATTGGGCCGCGAGGGGAGCTTCTGGGTGGCAGGTCAAGGGCTAGACAGAGTTAGGGTGATTGGGTAGACTTTGAAGGGTAAGGTTAGAAGGATTTTGAAGGAGTAGGGAGTTCTGGGTGGCTTACGGGAAGGGGTTAAGGAGGCATATGGATGGAATGGACGGTAATGGGAGAGGAAGTCAGACAGGGTTAATGAGCCTCTACAGGTGAAATAAGTTATGTTCATCTTCCACTCTCCGTTACATTCTCAACGATATTCATGGATGGAATGCTAGAGAACAGTCGGCAGCCTACATTACATTATCAAGGAAAGCTGACAAACAGGAATTTGCTAAAACACCTCCAGCTGTTAACAGGAGGCAAAATAGCTGCTGAGGACTAGGAGTTGATATCACGTTGGTGTTGTCAGGCTGTAACTCGCTGAACCACTCCAAGATATGCTGTAAAAGAATCGAACCTACTAGTATATGAACTTAAGTACCTCAATGTAAGTGTTTTTCCCCAATAACTGCTGCATTTTACAATTACATTTATGTTGAGTGTCAGAAAAAAGGCTGAACGAGTTTTAGCATCGCTGTTAGAGATAACTATAATTATATGATATGCTGCAGACCTTTAAAAACTAAAAAAGAATATTTAATTATTGAATAAAACCTGATATCCGCAATAGCACGAACTAATGCATCTACACGTCAATAAAATAGATAAAAATTTGGAATGTTCACTGAAGTAAATTCACAAATGATCTCAAAGACTATAACCAGAAAGTGGTAAGAGCCTTTGAAATTGGACAATTCAAAAAGCAAAAATGTTAATCAATAATCCGCAGAAAACTGTAATCTGCACTTGTACGGGATCAATTGTAACCCTCTGGCGGCGACACGAGGAGTGAAAGTCATGGCGGCCACCGAGGGAACAAGGGGAGAAATGGAAGGATAGAAGACCTGATTACAGACATTAGTCGCCGATTATAGAAAAAAAAAGTTGCAGCCACAGAAAAGGCGTTGAAAAAGAAACAAAAGAGAGAACATTTTAAAAGCGAAACGAAAGGCAGATTACCTGGAAAATAGGCAATACGGAAAGGGTTGATAATGCTGATGAGGAAGATGAGAAGCAGGAGCAGAAGGAGGAGGAGGAGGTGGTGAATGAGGAGCAGGAGCAGGAGAGAGAAAGGTAGGGAGGGTGAAAGTGAGGGGAATTTACGAGAGAAAGATTAGAGACAAGAGGCCAGAAGGGTAAAGGGTCAGAGGGATAATGCCGCAGCTAACGACAAGGGGAGGAAGGGACTCAAGGGGCTCAATGCAGGGGCAGGGCAGCGGCATGAATCTCAATCTGACGCTAGATATACTGACTGCAGAAGAAGGTGCTGCTGAAGAAGGGTCGGAGGAGGTAGTAGTGGTAATAGCAGTAGTAGTAGTAATGGTAGTCGTGCTGCCTTTTATGGTCAATACAGTGAAGGGATGGAGGGAAAAAGATGGTGTGTGTGACGGCAGGTGAGGCTCTTATCTAGGTGTGTGTGTGTGTGTGTGTGTGTGTGTGTGTGTGTGTGTGTGTGCGTGTGTGCGTGTGTGTGTGTGTGTGTGTGTGTGTGTGTGTGTGTGTGTGTGTGTGTGTGTATGACTAGACTATTACGTAAATTCTCTTTATAAAAAAAAACCTCAATATTCACCGCGAAAAAAACCATCGTCACTTAGAGAACATTAGAATAGTTTATGGCTTTTACAACCTCCTGCCATTTTTTCCCAGTAAGTTATCTGTGAAGTCCTCTGCCTGGAACCACTTGTGTTTTAGTACAAGAAAAAAACTTTGACGCGCAGCTTGATTTGTGTGCACTCAACTTTAAAACGTACACAACGGAGACCAATTAACACCTCAAGTCAATTAAAAAAAGAAAAAAAAAGTAGATATTTTCAGCGAAGGCAGCCTGCAGTGGGGTGGCCGTGCAAGCACCTTCATCTTCCTGCCACTGGTATTCGGGGGGAGACGTGGTGGTGGTGCGGTCAAAAATGGAATACATAATTCATATAATGGGAAGGTGCCTGTAGTGAGGCAGCCCACGGGCATCAGTTCCTTGGCTCTCCTCTGCTCCTCTTATCCGCGTGATCATTGGGCAGTTTGTTTAGACAGGCGAGTGGTGATTCATCGGCGCAAGACCCGATAAGCAGTGGGGTTGGGGTCTGAACGGTCCTGGCCTGCAGTATCGGGAGCGTCTGCCGGGAATACCGAGAGGTGGATTAGCACTGCTTCTCATTTATTCCACGTCAGCTGCTGCTCTGCCTCAGGACCCGATCCGACCCATCCCACTGGCGCTCCGACCCGATCCCCGCCCCCCGCCCCCCGCCCCCCATCAGAAACCGTGGCCTCTAGCAGACCTCACGTCCTTCTAAGGCGACGCGTACCTATTAAGAGTAAGACTAAACTTTGTCAAGACTCCTCTTTGTATGCGAGTTCGCCCTTGGTTAATTACGGATAATTTAAAAGGTGAGGTGTGTCGAGGTGAGGCGATCAATGAATGAAACGGGAGAGGTCACAGAGTTATGGCCGGAGTCAGGACCCAGTTACAAGTCTAATTATGACTAGTGACCCACTGGTCGACCCGCAGGCTAGTGGTTCTCCTCATCCTACCCTCCTACTCCTCACCTGCGGTCCGTCAGCCCTTGTCGCACCTCGTTATCCTCTCATTTCGTTTGTTGGCCCACGGTTCCCGATTCTATTCCTCCTTTGATCCCTGCCGCCATCCTTCCCTTGGCATTCAACTCTGGGCATTTTTCGTCTTTTATATTTCAAATCCTGAGTGGTCACCGTCAGTCATTGTCTTTCCCACTGGCAGCGTCATGGTTGAGGACTTTTCAGCTGATATGTTCCTCAACTCTGAGTCTTAAACTGCACCTGAATCACTGTCTAAACAGATATTTCTAGCATTCACAACAGGTGGACGTTGCCTAAGGGTCTGCCTAACGATGGTCTCCACCACAGCCTCTGAATTGCCGTAACTAAACCTTGTATTTTATTGGTTGTCCTCCAAGGGACGGTTATAAGCAAGGCTTCATACTTCCTCTGCCAAGTCCCTGTCACTGCAAAGGCTCACCAGCACCTCGTCCAGCCGCTTACTACCACTTATCGTGCGGCGCCGCACCCTCAGCCGACGACAGAGGTGTTGTAATTGCCAGGAGGCCGGAGTGACTTACGAGCAGTCAACGCAGGCTACAATCTCTCCATCAATACAGAGGAGCAGCAGCCGCCGTCCCGCCCAGAGCTTGTAACATGTCGGCTGGCTAGAGTAGCTTCGTCCGTATCTGTGTATAAATAGATGACAAAGAAGTGGTCGTGTGTCCAGTGATGGCCACCTGCCGGCGGCCTGACGCGAGATTCACGAGGAAACTTTATATCGTAAATTCCGTTTGAAGGATGGTGATGATGAGGATAGTGTGTGCGAGGACGGCGATGATAGCGGTGATTCATGGCCGCCACGTAGGTGATAATTGCGGCAGGTAAGCTTGCGGGGGGAGAGAAAATTAGTATTATTTTGAGCCGTGTTTTCTGGGGGCGGAGTCACCCGCCATAAACATGTCGGAGTGACCCGCCAAAATTAATACACGACGCGATAAGACCACACCCATAAAGTATAAGGCAGATGCAACTGATAGCTGTATGGGAGGGACGTGATATATTTCCCCACACACGAACCAGAACTACCTGGCTGATTGTGGGTCACTTCCGCACATGGGTGGCGGCGTTGGGTGAGGGGCGGCGAGGGGCGGCCATCTCCACGCGGCACAGACCGGGAGAGGCGAGGCGAGGCGGCACAGTGTGAGGCTGAGGCTAAGCACTGGGTGATCTGATGCCATTCTTCCTTATCTTACATCGCTTTGGGTCTTCAGTGCAGGTTCAACGAAAAGCAATTTGTTCTTTGTTTATTGTTTGATTCTCAGTTATTCTATCTTTTTTTCTGTCTAATTACATTTTTTTCTACTCTCTCTCGACGAAAATCAATTTGTACTTTATTTATTGTTTGATTATCAGTTACTATTTATTTTATGTCTAATTACACACATTCTCTCTCTCTCTCTCTCTCTCTCTCTCTCTCTCTCTCTCTCTCTCTCTCTCTCTCTCTCTCTCTCTCTCTCTCTCTCTCTCTCTCTCTCTCTCTCTCTCTCTCTCTCTCTCTCTCTCTCTCTCTCTCTCTCTCTCTCTCTCTCTCTCTCTCTCTCTCTCTCTCTCGTACACTCTTTATTCAGCTTCATAAAACTTTAATACAATCAGTCAGGATGAAGTAGTGGTGTGCGAGGAGCCAAAACAACCTTTCTGCTTCTCCTTCATTTCCTTTGTTAAGTCTCATCTCGGCTTCATTTAGATGTATTCTCCTATACCATTAGACTTCAACACACCGTTTTTATTAGCCATTTCTCCTTCCCTTCTGACCTGTAACAAAATAAGGCCTGTAAATAATCAAGACTGGATTCCGTATACGTTTCTAATGCTTCTCAGAAATCATACTCCTTCCTTTTATTACGTTCCTGAGATATTATTGAAATTATAAATCTTTTTCCCGCGAACCATCACTCAGACCCACAATTAACGTCTCACCTGCTGCTTGGGTGTCCAGGCGAGACTAATGCCTGAGCTACACGGTCCCTCGGGCCGCCTGCGGGGATGCAATGCTCTATCTCGAGTCAAAAGGAGAATGCGAACTCTGCTGTTTTTTTAGTTATGTATTTACATTCATCCAAAACCTTACGATCCTTGGGTTTTCTGTATGTTGTATCCACCTTAAAAAATCCTTCCCTCCCTAGCCACCTGTAGGACAGTAAGACCAAAATAAATAAGTCCTTTAATAATGTAAGGCAAGAGAAAATCTTCACAGATAATCAGGTCCATTTTAAGTCACTGCAAAGTATACTTGAGTTGTGCCTTTTCTTGCGGGCACGCGATGCAGATATGAAAGCTGTCTATTATACATTTTCGTTCACCTCCACTAAGACATTTGCAAGAGTGAAACTCCTCGAGTGTGGGGGGCTGCCTGGTCTTTGGTCCCTGGTCCCTGGTCCCTGGTCCCTGGTCCCTGGTCCTGCTGCCTCGTCACTCAGGGCCCCCCACCCACTGTCTACATGTCGATAATGGAGAACACGGCTTATATGGATGCCTGGCCCATAATTACAGGCCCTACCATTATGGCACTGATCACTTCAAGTCGCTCCACATCGCCCCTCGCTGGCCAGCAAGGTGACTATGATTAACACACACCACTCTGGCCCCGCTCACCGCCCGACTCCTCCCACGTCAGCCACGACAGGGCGACACCAGGCCAGGAGCCACCCAAAGCGAGGAGCGGCCAGGTCATCTCCCTTCCACTCGGCGTCACTCTCCGCCCACCGCTCTGACGCGGGATTAACGGGGTCAGTGCAGCGACGCGGTAATAACCTTCGCCAGGAGCAACAATGGACCGATAGGGGTTTTCTATGAATACTTAATGGCGGAGAGGCCTCCTTTGTGGGCCGGCCCTGGGAATCGTGCCTTCATCGCTCCCTCCATTAGACCAGCGGAATTAAGCCCATACAGAGCGAGAATCGATATTTCAGGGGCGCAGCGAAAGACAATGGAGGTCAGGATGTGTATGAGATGATTCCACGATTACCTTGTTTTGTCCTGCTGAAGGGAGGGCAAGGGAGGGAGGGAGGTAAGGGGAGGGAAGGAGGAGAGGTTGCAGTGCAGGGGCAGGACATGAGGAGACAGTGATGTAGGGAGAGGACTGTGATGAGGATGATGCGTAGTGGTGAGAGAGATAGATGGTGTTGTTGTTGGTGTAGGTGGTGGTGCAGGAGACAGACGGAAGGGAGTGGTAGCCGGTGAGTGGTGAAAGTTTGGAGAGAGCTAAATTAAATCATGTTTATTTCCGGTTCCCTTCACCTGCCTGTCACGGGGTCTGTTTGCCAGGTGAGCGTGTGACGGGAGCGGAGAGGGAGTGGCCTTGTGTGACGGGGAGTGAGGAAGTGTGGAGAAAGGCCAAGGGAGTAACCATGGATATATTATAAAAAGTGAACAACTACTAATGTAATCAGATGAAATAAATTAACAAAATAATAACTGCTATTTTAGTTATTAATAATATTATCATTATTATCATTATCATTATTATCATAAATATTTTTAGTGTTGTTATTATTTTTATTAGCATTATTATTGTTAATATCATCATTATTATCATTATTATTATTACAATTATTGTTGATAATGACAATATTAACAACAATGATGATGATGATGATGATGATAACGATGATATATAATTAAGAAAATGATGACAGAACACAGAGGCTGATAAGTCTCGAGTTCGCAAATCCTTGGATGTGCTTCAGAAGTTGAGGTGTAGAGGATGTAGGTGTTCGAAGAGGGTGGGGGTGCTAGTAGAAGGGGGTCGTGTGGGGACAGGGTGGGGAGGGGAGTGGATGGGGGGCGGGGTTGGGCGTGGAGATTGGTTGGCTAAATCAATGAAGGGTTAGTCTGCAAGATTCGAAGTGACCTTTTCTTGTCAAGTCAATTATCTACTGTTAAGCCAAATTGGTCTTTGTTCTCCATTAAAAATTGAAAGTCTTGACCTATCAAACATTTACCCTTCGTGAATATCATATTCTATAACAGTTAATCTGTAATCACAGTACTGCAGCTCAAACGTCGTACAATTTGCCTGGTCTGTAATCTTTCTATATTTATTTAAGACGCCAAGTGGAGGTAATAGTTTTGCCTGGTACATCACATGAGGTAATCTTACACACACCTGTCATTACCTCCTGGATCACTACAGCTCACCCTTCGAGGTACTCTTACGAAACACGAGGGAGGAAAGTCATGTCTGTTACCTGGTTATAGCCTCTGCCTTGTACGTACAGGGTTTCGGCGAGCGGTGAAGGGTCGTGGCAGAGTCTTGGTCGTGCCTCGTGAGTTGTGGCGCCACGGACGTTCCCCTTAACAAGATCGAACATCCCCGGCGGTGCCCTGACACTGACAACTGCCCGCCCGTCAATTATATATGTCTCTGTCAGGTTTTAATAGTGGTCATTCCAGGTAAATGTTGGCTCAGACGAATCTAGACTTTTAAATCGGCTACTGGGTATGAGAAAAAAAAAGGATTGCCTCTGAAAGCGAACACCGGAGGCAAGCATTAATAATATCTGATGTGCAGTGTGCGTTCTGCTATCCGTTGAGATGCAAGCACGGCCCTCCCGCTGTCACCACCCATGCTGGTCACCCTCCCTTTATCAACCTTATCCTACTAGTACTATATCCTCTAAAAGTTTGTTATACCTTCTTTACTTTCATCAAGTTTTAACGTAACCGTGTCTTGTCCTTGGGTTCTCGGGAGACCGGGAAGGACCGCAGACAGTAATCTCAATAAGCCAATAACCTGACTCTCCCGAGATAGCATCGCGGGCAAGTAAGGGCCATTAGCCTGATGAATCACGAAATAGGTACCTGCCAACGAGACTCAGAATTGTGTAAATTGGCCGCATCTAGCATCGCCTGCCTGTTGGGTGTCGGCGCTGACACCTTATCACGAGGATCTGTCGGCCCGCGGTGCTGGCGTGATGGTCACATTCCCGTCCACTGTGTAATCATTTAACTTTGCACGTGTCAGCGCGGCGGCGAAACCCGTAAAGATCATGATGCTTGTCCGGGTAGTAGTCGGCGGCGGGTATCATCAGAAAGAAGGATGGAGGCAGCCTAGACGTATAGTAGCTCCTGTAGGCGGACTAGCAAGAGAGGAAGAAGGAGGAGGAAAGAAAGAGGTGGAGAAGGCCACGCGACAGAGGTTAAGTTATGCACAGACACGAGAAAATAATGTGAGGGAAGCTATACACACGTAAATGGAGAGTGGAAAGGTGAAGAGGAGGTGGCGAGGCTCCTCCAAGGGGTCTTGAGAGCCTCACCCGCCAACACAAATAGGCCTTCCAACACGACTCACACGAACACGACTCCTTGACGACTCCACTCAAGACGGACACTTTCTTTCATCACTTAGTTATTCTTCCTTTCCTCCTCCCTTTCTCCTCTCCATACAATAACTCCAGTAACTTTACACAATCAACGCAAATACAATAACTAGCAAATAAATGATGATGTAACTAGACGAAAACCCAGAAATCACACTTCTTTTTATATAATTATACACAAACGGTATTACGAAAGCTAAATACAGGTTGGCGAGGTAATGCACTCTCTCTCTCTCTCTCTCACACACACACACACACACACACACACACACACACACACACACACACACACACACACACACACACACACACACACACACACACACATACACAAACACAAACACACACATTGAAGCCGATAATGCCCGGGGGAAGGTGGGGAGGAAAGACGAACGGTAGCCTGGCGTGGGGCGGCGGATCCTATAATCAGACCCTACAGGTAGCCAAAAGAGGACCCGGGGACCTGCCTGCCCCGACCTGTTTGGGAACATGTTGTAATCGGGAGAGCAGTGGAGGGAGGGAAGGAGAGAGGGAGGGAGGGAGGGAGGGAGGGAGGGAGGGAGGAAGAGAGGGAGGGAGAAAGGGAAGGAATGGGGCTGAAAAAAGAAGAAAGAAGGGAGTGGAATAACGAAGGAGGGAGGTTATAACAAATGAAAGGAATAGTGAAAGAATTTGGAATGTGGACGAGAAAAAAGACGAAAATAATGAAGGGAAGGAAACAGGCAAGTAATAAATAAACGAGTGAATGAAGAAAGAAGAGGATAATGAAGGGAGGGAGGGAAGGGAAGTGTAGGGAAATGAGAGAGAGGAAGAGGGAAACAGATAAGAAATGTAAGGAAGAAGCGAATAACGGGAGGATGTAAGAAAGGGAAGAAATAACACAAAGAACGAAGGGAGGGTGAGACACAGAAGGAAGAAATGAAGAAAAAAAAAGAAAACATCCAGGAAGAAAAACAAAGGAAAAAGGAAAAGAAGTAGAAGAAGAAGAAGGAGGAAGAGGAAATGAATGATGGATTGAGAAAAGTAAAGAAAAGCAAGAAGACAAGTTAAGCGGAGGAAAATACGGTGGAAAAAAAAGATGACTGATAATTATTGCAACGTGGAGGCTGACGGATGAAGACAGGTAGGCGAAGGAAAGGAAAAATAAATGGAGAATAATATGAGTACAAGAAAGAAAGGAGGGAAAAAAAAGATAGAGAAAGAAGAATGTGCAAGTAATACAAGGAGACGTGATGGAGAGATATAAAGAGGCTGAAGAGAAGGTGGAATGAGAACAACGAGGAGGAGGAAGAGGAAGAGGAAGAGGAAGAAGAGGACGAGGGTGAAGATGAAGATGAAGAGGCTAAGGATGAAGATGCTGAAGAGAAAGGGAAGTGAAGGAAAGAAGGAGAAAAAGGAAAGAAAAAAAAACAGAACAAGAAAAAGAATATGAACAAAGAAAAGTTAAATATAAAAAGACAATGATGATAATGATGGTAATGATAATAGAGAAAAAAAAAACGAGTAGGAGGAGTAGTATTAGAAGGAGAAGAAAGAGTACCAAGGGAATAAATAACAAGGAGCATGAGCCTCGTAGCCGGCGGTGAAATCCTTACAGTAGCAGTTGAAGAGGAAGCTCAACCCTAAGATGGTATCAGCAGCAGCATCATTCAGCCCAGAGCACGAGGCCCGCCATTGCCTCAGCCTCACACTACTAAAAAAAAGGATAAACACTGCAATCAAAGGCGAAATAGTCCCCTCGACAACGTTCTCCAGACAACTAACTACTTAAGTCAATTGTATATTCTTTTTTGGGCTTCATTAAGGTAGACGGGAAACCTGCCGCCAGAAAGTCTCTTACGCAACGGTGTAACTAAATATACTCAAACATACACCTGTCTTTTAATATACACAGCATTTCCTTGTTATATATCTCAGAAATTTATTGTATCATTATATTCCTTTGGCTTATAAATGGAAGAAGGAAATTAGTACTAGAAAATAATAATTTTGAATTATTATTTAATTCGTAATTTAGTTTAAGACAAAATTGTAGATGTGAGTAACGTTTGTACATGTGATTCTTTGCCACACTGCAGGTGATGGGAAGGATTAAGTTGTAAAAACACGAAGGAAAAAAACTACTGAGCCTCACTCATCCTGGTGTTGCCTTGACGACCACGTGGCTGCAGTGAAGGAAGTGGGAAGGGAAAAAAAACGAAGATAATACCAAATGGACATCGATAATACAAGAATACAAGACTCGAGAACGACACAACTAGAAAAAAAACCATAAGACGAATCATCATAATCATCATAATCATCATCATCATCATCATAATCATCAGGAAAGGCCTCTGGTAGCCCATAGTCGCCTCCGATGACCACGAGGCCCCAACCCTCATAAGGTATGCTGGTCTCACCCCATTCAGCCGTGTCCAGCAGCACGGCGCGACGACAACACCTGCCAACACACACACACACACACACACACACACACACACACACACACACACACACACACACACACACACACTCCCTCTTGCCCCAGTCATATTACAATGGGAATTTAGGGTTTCGTCAGCCAATGATGTTTAATAAAGGTTTGGATATATTGGACGGCAGGTGAAGGCTCCACAAAGTCCTTCCTTCGCCTCCCTTCGCCTCCCTGACTCCCTACCTGACCCACCTGCCTGACCCTGACGCACGGCCGAATTATCATCACATAACGAGGATGAAAAAAAAGGTTCCATAAATGTTTCATAACAAAAGGACACAAAGACGACGCTTCAGGGGAGAGGAAAATGAGGTTGGTTACTAGATGTGAGGTAAGATTGGTTTGTGTTCCTATTAATTGAATGTTTCTAGTAATACACAATACACCTGTGTGAGGGAGGTGTAGCATGTTTGTGAATATAAAAATGTATATAAGAAAGCAGCGTTGTTATTTGTTTGTCGGAATTCAAGGTTTTAATTTTACTATTTGTGTTATGATATTCAATATTACAATGTTCTGTGTCACATGTATTGGTAAGTGTCTCGGGTATTATTATGAGCAGTTCTTGGTGAGTCTCCTAAACCACACCCACACTATATAACATTGATGGTTGTATAAAAGAATAAAACCATGATACCAAAACCACAACGAATTTAAGTCTAATTTGATCCGCAAAGTATATATTTTTTAAATAATTTTTATATTCAGTAAAGAACGAAATCATGTATTAATGAACTGGTTTTCGGCAAGTCCTAAGTACGTAGCTCCTGCCTCTTCCCTTCCCCCTTCTTGACCTGCAGGCAATCCTCCCTCCAATGTTGGTGTTACAAAGTTAATGTTATTACATGAAGATACAAAAAAGAGAGAGTTGCTTCATAATTATTTTCTCGTGACCAACAAAGAAACAGTGGACCACCCGCATCCCTTGTGTTGTTCATGTGAGGAGAAGATGCATCTCTCCCTCCCTCTTTTCTCATTTCGTACGCCTCTCATTCACTCCTCTCTCCCTCATCTTTCCTTCTGAACCTACCTCCCTCCCTTCCCCACCCTCCCTTCGGTTCCTCCCCTACAATCTCCATGGTCGGCTGAAATTAGGCGGCCGACCAGACATCTAGTTCTTATTCACATCACCTTCAAATTGCATCACAAACATCCTTTCTCCCCAGAGCATAAAACAAAACACCCTCGTGCATAAAAATCCATAAAAAAAACTTTTGACCTGAGCGACCGTAAACTCCAAAACATACACATTTATATATTAGAGGAGCATCATTAAGTGTAACAAGTTCAGTAGTAGAGGGAGGGAAGGAGGCGGAGGCGGAGAGGCGGGTGGAAGCCTCAGATTACTGCGTCAGGGGACTTGAGGGTCCTCACGAGTGTTGATAGCGATCTAAGACTATAAAACAAAGTCCGTGGAGAGAGAGAGAGAAAGAGAGAACGAGAGAGAGAGAGAGAGAGAGAGAGAGAGAGAGAGAGAGAGAGAGAGAGAGAGAGAGAGAGAGAGAGAGAGAGAGAGAGAGAGAGAGAGAGAGAGTAAGAGAGAAGGGATGGACGGTTGGGTCATCTCGTAGATGAGGCTGCAGGAAGGTTATTATTTTCACTCCTCAATGAAGAAACTGTTAACGCGAGGCTTGATATCACGGAAAAGTGGCCTCCGAGGCAGGAAGGTCTTGAAGCTCCTCTCGGCGTGGTCAGAGCAGCGTTCCAGCGCCGCGGTAATCACAGGGGACACGAGAATATAACCTTAAGAAGCGGGTGAGGGTTTTAATTATCCCCCTTAATGACAGTCGGCGAATGGCTCCCCTTGGAAAGCTGCGGCAAAAAATAAAAGTGAAAATAAAAACTCAATGAAAATAGCCGAGTGGTGATAATTTGTGCCTCCGTTGCAGCGCGTCGCCGGGAGATCCACAGACCGTAAAAGTTAGTGCGTCGGCCTCAAATTAATAACACCAATTCCGAGTAGATTTTAAGATCGCGAAGAATTTCCTGGGCCGTTCACTGACATGCAATAATACATCGGTGCGTATATCTTACCATGACGCTTCCTCACGCTTCACTTAAGCCGCTTAATTACACACCTCTGTGCATTAGCGTCGTGCTCTTTTTTCTGGTCATAGATTTTGTCCTTTTTTCTTCGCTTCCCTTAATTACTCTCGCCAGACGAAATATTTGCCACGTTATTTGTTTTGGGTATCCACGCACGCCCCTAAAACACGCTTCCCTGGGCTGTCGTGTGTGCACTGTGTTACGTGGCCTCGCGTGTTTTACCCACACGAGTCATGAGACCTAAGCGAAGCCCACAAGGTACCGAGTGTTCGAGGGTTGGGTGCAAGCCGCAGCAGCTGACCATTATGGCAGTAGCGGCGTGGGGCGGGTATGAGGGCGGGATGGGGCGGGGAGGGAAGGGACGCGTGACCTCCAGGGAAGCAGTCAGTAGCCCCCGACCGCACGTCAACGCGGCTCCGGCCTGGACGCGGCTACGGCAGGTGGGAGGTAACGTGTCAGGCTGGAAGGTAGAGGCGTGGAGAGGACGACAGGGAGGCACACGAGAGGGTGGCGTCGAGGAGGAAAGTGAAAGGAGGATAATGACTATAAGGGAGAAGTGGACTTAGAGGAAAGTTTTGAACATGACTGACTGGTGGTGAATGACATGCTGTGGTTAATGTGGTTGTTTTGGGAAAGGTGGGAATACTAGAGAAAGAAAGAAAGAGAGAGAGAGAGAGAGAGAGAAAAAGAGAGAGAGAGAGAGAGAGAGAGAGAGAGAGAGAGAGAGAGAGAGAGAGAGAGAGAGAGAGAGAGAGAGAGAGAGAGAGAGAGAGAGAGAGAGAGAGATAATTAATCAGGATAAACCCTGGAATAATCGTATATGTATAAAAAGAAAAAAAAAAGAAGTTAGATTAAGAGCCTACAATCCATTCTCTCCATCCCTCTCCCTCCACTCTCCCCCCATCACTACCTGTTCTCCACTGACCACCACCCCCACCACCACCACCACCACCACCACCACCACCACCACCCAGCCCTCCACTCCCCGTCTCCCTTTCCCACCCAAGGCTCTGAGCGAGTTAGTGGTCGGCTCACTGCACTATTGAAAGTCGTCTCACTTGGCACTTGTCATCCGCAGTGCATACAGGAGAGCCTCGTGGCCAGGTGGCGGAGAGGCGGCAGGGCGGCTCCCACACCCAGCAGCAGCCCCGCCCCGCCCCAGGTCCTGACCCGCTGCACCTGGACCTTTAACCACTAGTATTTCCGTGCCCACAGGTGTAATGTGCGGAAACTTTGTAGTTCTTATACCTGTGTTTTGATGATGTTATGTAAGTGGAGGTATTTCCGTGTCAGTAAGTGTGGGTGAAGGTAATACGAGGCGTGTTTCGTGTATATAAGTATTATGAAACTCACTCACTCCTAGTATTCTTGTGTTCACTTGTGTAACTCAGGTAAATGTCAGGGTTTGTTCACCTGGTGTTATCCTGATAATGTTACTTTCCTATACTTATCACGAGCGATTATAAAATGTCCGATGAACAAACATATTCTAAATGTTTCTACAAAGTGACTCAGTTTTTTTTCTTTACGTCTCTCAACAGAATTCAGAGCATTTTTTACATTCCGCTGAATATTAACCAGACAGGACCAGACGAGATCACAAAATTCTCTTCCTTTGATAAAAAAAAAAACCATTCCTAATGTAAAAAAAAACAGTTGGCGAGGATTGACAGCCTCACAGTGACAGCATCGAGCTGTTTGAATCATCTCCCAACATCAGGATCTGAAAGTCGACGTTTTGTCTTGAATTTGATGCACAAACAGACTCTCCCTCAGGCTCTTCAGGGTGACACTATAACCACCACCACCACCACCACCACCACCACCACCACCACCACCACCACCACCACCACCACCACCACAACGACCACCACAACGACCAACTTTACAATAACAGCAACAATAACAATGATAACACTAATAATACAGAAAATATAATAAGAGTAGCATTAATAATACTAATAATAATGATGATAATGATAATAACAGCAGCAAAACCTTAACGTCTGTGGAAGAATGAAGAGAATCTGGTTTATCGACAATTTCACTCCCTCCCTCCACCCCTTCCACCCCTTCCAACCCCACCACTCACTCTTAAGGAAAAAAAGTTTAAAGTATAACATAAAAACGAGATCAAGAACACTTTGATGCCGCAGTTCAAAATCTTTCATCGGACGCAGATTAAGGGCCATTGAGCTTATCTTATCTACCGCGACACTGATTGTTGAGGAGATACTTAAAAAGGACCCATTTATCGACAGGAAAAGTGCGTCCCCTCCCTCCCTTCCTCCCTTCATCCAGCCTCCACCCTGTCCCCTTCGCTGCCCCTACGCACTCTCTATTACAACGATCTCAAGTTTTTCGTTAGTTGCCACCAGCGCTGCCTGCCTCCCTGTCTTATCTCTCCCTTCTATCGCATCATTATCCACCCATCTCACCAACATTCCTCTCCTTCCGTGGCACCTCTGTAGATCAGCGTCACCTTCATTCACTATCTCCACACCATCGCCTCCTTGACACCTGTATCGCTCCGTGGTCATCATCTGCCTCGACTCCTCCGTCACTCAGGCCAAGGTGACAGCGCGTCCCTCTCGTGGTTCTGTTTCGGGGTTCACCGGCTTATCATCGCAAGCCATTAGTGACACGTTCGAGTTCCATTAACCTACTTTTAACGGGGTGGACGGAGACTCCTTCCCCAAAGATCGTAGGGAAGATATGACATCAATATTATGAAATTGCTCAGTTTTTTTTCCTTCGTTCTTTTTTTACCACTGACTGTACTCTTTGTTCCCATCATCCTGTTCCTTTTCTTATGATTTTCTCCTCTCCTCTCTTCTCCTCCCGTCCCCTGTTACTCTATCCTGACATCACCTCTCTTGTTTCTCTCTTTATTTTCGCTCTCCATCACTTGTGTCAGTGATCCTGTAGGTCTTTTACCCCTCGCCTTCCATCCCACATCTTACAACCTGACACCTGCTGCCTCTCGCTCATCTTTCTTCCACCTTCCTGTACCTGGAGATTCATGTAAGTCTCTCTCTGTCATCCCGCCCACCAGCCTCCTCTCCTTCCTTCCAAAGATCATGTAAGTCTCGTATATCAACATTTTTTTTTACAACTCTCTTCTTGTTTCCTCTTATTCCTCCCTCTGCACCTGTGTCGCATGTACTCCTCACTGCTTGACCTGTGAGTGACCTGCTGGTGAACGAACTTAGTGAAGGTCACTCAGGTTTATAAAAAAAAATGCGCCTTGAATCCGTTATCTGAGGGAATCGTGAGGGAGTTGTTCAATTTTTCCTTCTATACTTTCTTGGCTGGCAGGTGTTGGTGGTGTCGCCGCGCGGAGGCTGGGCGGCGTCATCTCTTTAATGTGTTCCGTCTGCAGTTTGTCATCTTTGAGAGTAAAAAAGAAAGCGTCGTTGGCCGGGAAGGCGGTTCTCTTTATCCTGAATTCCCGAGTTCTTATCATGTCACATTAGTTGACTTTTTCTCTAAGACATCTAAGTTGAGGTCAGAAGATATCACGTTCACCTCGACATACATGTTTTACTGCAACACAAGAGTATCGAGATCATAAAATACCCCAAAAAAACACTATCAAAATGTTTCGATTCCATTAAATAAAATGGAAGAAACAAAGCATCAGAGTATGATCGTGTCGCCCACCTGTGTTCGGACGTGCATGGGGTCGTGACGTGGGCTTCGTGGTTTTGCCTCTACATTGTTAGGTCCTCACGTCATCTTCATAGCCTCGAGATCCTTCGCTACGGGGGGCGGCGGAGGCTCATCTCAGCTAACTTTCCTATAAACAACCTTCTCTCCGTCTCCATTAATGCCTCCCTCCCCCGCGTAATTAAAACGTTGGCTTCATTTTCTCGTGATACAATTCCCCGCGGTGAAGGAACACTCCGATCTTATCTTGTGCCTCCCTCCTGCACTCCATCTCCCTCTGTTGGCTCCCTTTGTACCAGCCACCCGCGGCGCTAGTGTATCTCCCGGCGTGGCTCCCCTTCAGCTTAAGTGCTTGTTTGGTCCTCTTTCTAATACCCTTCATTGACTGCCTTGTGTCATCAACCTGTCTGTGTTGCGTCCAGGTTGTGTTCAGTTATTGTGTCTTTCCCTCACAACGTTTTGGTTTTGTTGAGGTGTTGTGACGGTAATCTTTTGGGGTAAAAATGGCTTCGTCTTGTTATTGGAAGGATTAATAAAAAGAGCGTTGGGTGTTTGCCTTCATCGACTTGCCTGTTGTTGTAGCCTGAGAGAGCAAGGTGAGTGTGCCTCTCCTCCGTTATCGAAGTGACAAGAAGGTAAACAGCAGAGTCAACATAAAGCTTCTCGTTGCATGTTATTGACCCACAAAGATCCTTCTCTCCGTCCAATCCCCAATACACCATCCCTCACTTTCATCCCTCCCTCCCTCCCTCCCTCACACCCTCTCTCCTTCCCTCCTTCACCCACATAGGTAGCCTCTAAGCCTTATAGAGTGAACATGACCTCACCATACCTAGCACAGTCATCTCCATCTCCTGAGTCACAGCATCCATCTATTTTTTGCCTTTATAGTCCTACTTGCTCAGCTTTTTATCCTGCTGGAACACCTCTTTTTACAACACTCGGTAGTAGTAGCGGCGCCCACTCCACCATATTAGCTCACTACTGACGTGTCTCTGTTCGTCTGTACATCGCGCCAGGACCTCCCGCTCACCCTTAATTCATGCAAGACCCTGTAAAGCATCTCAAAATCTGCATCTAGCATGTTTTCCAGTATTTTTTAAGTCTGGCAGAAGAAGGGAAGAGCAACGCGCCGGCCACGTCCTCCTCGGACACGCTACGCCTCGACCCAAATCGGCTTTATAAGGTTCAACAAAGGTTTGTTTATTTTTTGTTAGTGGGACCCTCGAGTCAAGCCTCCAAACAATGGATACTCTAGAACACCCTCAAAGACGACCCTCTATATCATTATAATGACAATAATGCCACATACCTTTCACATTTTGCTTATTATTAATTACTCTTGATCTACATACAATAATCAATCACCTCATGATAAGAAAGATGCCAGTGGGAGTGGATGAATGAAGATGAGGCTGAGGCTGAGGCTGTTGGGGCCAGGCGGGATCAAGGAGGATAGGGTAGGGTGGAGGGTGGGGTAGGAGAAGGTTAAAGAGAGTGTGAGGGGAAGCAAACGAGGCCGAGGAAAGAGTGATAATAGGCTAGCAGACGAGGACGAGGACGAAGAAGATATAATGCACAAACGTGGACAATAGGAATGCGAGGGAATACAAATAGCTGCAAGGGTGAAGCGGAAGGCACTCCAGTTAAATGAGAATGAAGAGACAGCACAGAGCCACAGGTTAAGCGGCTCGTCGTGTCCGCTGTCGCCCACCTCTGCCACTGTTCCTCGTCTTAGCGTGAGTAGATCGCGATAGAAGAGGCGGAGCTGACGGTGGTATAGTGTAAGTAGCCAATCTAGAACTATATTTTACTTCCTCTGACTAACTATAATCATCATTAATTTGCTTCAGTGCCCTCACGAGATACTGGTGTAGAGAAGGGAAAGAATACGTTTAATATTTATCATACACACAGCGTCTTATTTTCGCATCACACACACACCTTAGATTACTGGGACACAAGGAAACTTTATTATGTTCTCTAACACAACTCTCTGTCGATATTAGATGAGTGTTGTCCGTAAGAGGTGAAGGCAGAGAGCCACAGCACACACCTCTGTATCATCATAGTCTCCTGTTCACGTACAGCGGCCAAAACTAAACTGAATTGTGCGCACAAGTTGTATCTATATATTACAAAAATTACAGGTGCCAGGACGCATATTCTCGCCTGATATAGAAGTGTACAGAGCAGATAATTAGAAACAATGACTCAGCCTGATCGCCGCCACCACCACCACCACCACCACCACCACCACCACCACCACCACCATCACCATCGCCGCCGCCATGCCTCAGGACCCGCTGCATTGCCTCCGTCCAACCGTAAAAAAGAGAAATTGTTGATATTAGTAAAGGCAGCAGAACACTCCACCTCATTCAGCGTCCAACACCGTATTTTTCTCCGTGTGTAGAACGGAAAAAGGTTTGAATAATGATCAGCGATAAGTAAATATGTTTTAGGACCACCTACCAAGTCTTACGTTGTGCCCGGTGGGGAGCACATGATAAAACGAGATTCTAAACCATAATTTGCAGCTCAAAGTTTCCACCGACAAAGAAACACAGTATCTTTATGATAACAATAACATGCA
>JAXIVD010000064.1:185000-195000 GCA_036785275.1 Cancer borealis
CCTGACATCATTATGACCAACTTTTTGGCCGAATGTTAAGCAAACAATTTTAGTGAATAAAGCAGCAAGACCCTCACCTGTGAATGCAATATCACATCGCCGAGGGCTGTGTGTGGGCGGACAGAGGAGGTGCATCGCGACGCTGCCCGGACAGTTATGATCTAATCCTACAAGTTCCCTTCCTATGCCTCGCTGAGTCTAAGCCTCGTGTGTGTCTGCTGCACAAAGCTAATTATATGTAAGTGCACAGGATCAAGAATTTATCTCCAAAAGAATACTTGGTACAAACAAACACTGAACACATTTTTGTCTCTCTTTATAAACTGGAAAGCAGCAATCCACTTGATGATTCCTGCCATAACTCAAAGGCCTCGACGGCAGCGATGACCACCTCACCTTCCCGCACCTATGTTTTAAACCTGGCAGAGTCACTCCCGCAGATTGTGTGGAGGCAGGCTGTGGCTGGGGTACTGGACTAAACACAGCACACCACAGCCTGCCGCTCTAAGGACTATCTAAGCTACTTACACTGATACAGCAAGCAATGTAAACAAGGGTCGTATACGTACACTCAAATTATTTAGATGTTCTTCAAATTTCTGAGCCTCGCTATAAGAAGATTTATTCATTAAAAGGGATTAGCTTATCTGCAGTGTGTTTGTTTATGTTTGTGTTTGTGTGTGTGTGTGTGTGTGTGTGTGTGTGTGTGTGTGTGTGTGTGTGTGTGTGTGTGTGTGTGTGTGTGTGTGTGTGTGTGAGTAAATTAAATACACAAATTATAAGTTTCTCTTTACCAAGCTGTCCTACTTTTGTAGCTGTAACCACTATCATTAATAAAAAGAAACAACAATAACAAAACAACAACAACAACACCAACCACATCACCACCACCACCAACAACAACAACAATAACAACAACAACAGCAGCATCACCGCCCCAGGCACAGGTGGTCCTCGTTGGCGATGGTTGTCTCGTCATCTTCAGGAACACACGAGCGTCGTTTTGTCTTGGCAATTTTACGGCGCGGCGCTGACTCCCTCATCTGCACCGTAAAGCCTCCGCAGCCTCCTTGCTGGTGCTCAAAAGAAATTATCTTCATCTCCGCCTCGCTGCATGACGCCACCGCACCAAAGTAATACATAAGTTCTTCAGATGCATACATGCACATCCCCTGAAGGTGTTTGCCTCGCAGGGGACGAAGTGTACGCGGGTGCTGGCGGCTCAGGTTTATGTCTCACATCTTAGCGAGCAGCGTCCACCCACAGATAAAGTCATTTCTCCTCGGACCAGATGGCTGAGATATGAATTAATAATGCTCTTAAGGGTTTAAAAGTTGGGAATTTAAATTCTAAAAGTCTGATTAAGGAAAAAAATAGTTCATTAGAGATACAAGTAGGTAGTCATTTGGTGATCTGACGAGACGCGGCCCAGATCCTCGACCACAGTAATGAGAGAAGAGATCATAAGGGCTAAGAGGTCTTAGTGAGGGATTAAATCATCCTCACTGGAGAAAGTTAAGGTTGAGTTGTGAACAGTAACAAAAAAAATATAAATACATGTACTCCGATGGAGCAGAGCGAACCAACAGGTTGGAGTTTGTTCTGTACCCAACCCACGTTATTATTACATGTAATTAACTGACAAAAATATAATACACGGAGACTTATCACCGTCACATATTGCATGTCAACCAAGACTAATGCCTCAATATGATTTTAAGATTAACTTCTGAAACCATCTTCTATTAATTAATTTGGGGAAGAAAAAACCTCACATGACATAAAACATAATATTTACGACGACCTTCCACCAACAGTTGTCATACTACATGAGATGAAGGGAGAGGAGGAGGGCTGATGGAAGAGATGAAAGGGAGGGGAGGGAAGGAGGGAGGAAACTGGAACTCGCCACCACTTCTCTTGATACGAAATTCCTGAGGTTTCGCCTTCCTGCTTGGCTGGATGATGTGCCCTGACTGTCCTGTCCCTCCCAGTACCTCTTCTACCCTGATTCTCTCCTCACCTTTCCTTGGTCTCTATATCTTTGCATCTCTCCCTTTCTATTCATCTTATATCTTCCTACCTCACTCTGCCTACATTACCAGATGCTTGCCTGGCTTCCGAAACCAAAACAACGAGTAGAAGGACGAATATTAGCTTATTATTTACGCCAACCAATTCCTGCCGCTCACTAAATGCCCAGAATACTATAATTGGCCGCCTTCACAAAAAGTCACAATAATCGCCTCTCAACATAATGAGGATCTGACTCTATAATCAGGTCCGTGCAGGCCCTGGGATCTGCCGCAGGACTACGCAGCCGCTCCTGGCGTGGCGCAGCGGCAGGTTTAATGGTTGCCTTTGCCTGCTCCCGAAGGCCAAGGTGAGGCGTAGAGGTGTGGTTTCCCTGCACCTTAGGCAGGGCTCAGTAACGTAGCTTTCCTTGATCATGGTGCAAAGGTTGTTAAATATTACGTGCTGACGTGCATGAGGATATCAGTACCAAGCCTCTACTAACACATTATCCAGTTAAGAAAATAAGTGGTTGTGCTTCACCTCATTTAGTGCGCTGATTTTACTTGAAGGTTGAGGTCGTTCCCCAAGGTAGTGTTCTGCCTGTTCCGGTGACTCAATGACACACACATTACGTTACGTTAAAGTCCTCCGGCTCTCGTTCAGTAGTAGCTTGAAATTAGTCAATGTTGTGTTAAGTAAATAAAATACCAAGACAAATACTTCTAATAAATATCTAAACAAAAAAATATAAACGAAAGAGTTTCACCTATTTAAGTTTTTGTCTTTCATCGTGATTAAAATTGTGAAAAAAAATGGAATGTGTAAATAATAGAATATAATCACTTAGTGTCTACAAGTTTGAGAATGTGTGGAATGTGTCAGAACAGAGACAGATCCAGTTCATCTAATGCATTCAAGACGTTAACAACATTATCCATTGACTCTTCGTCCATCTGAATATAGATTTATGAATACTTGCAGCTTGTTTCTTTTATCAGGGAATGGTGGTGGTGGTGGTGGTGATGGTGGTGGTGGTGGTGGTGGTGGTGGTGGTGGTGGTGGTGGTGGTGGTGGTGGTGGTGGTGGTGATGGTAGTGTTTTTTTAGCCTCTACCTGGACGAGTCTGTAGACACACACCGACATACTTGTGGAGTTGTACTTGTAAGAATTAAATACTTGTGTGATTTAGTTCATTACTACATCAAGGATACCTTCAATTGTACATTCCCCTCCTTCTTCTAATTACTATTATTACGATCATTATAATTATTACAATCATTATTACTTTTATTATAATTGATATTATTATTATTATTGTTATTATTATTGTTATTATTATTATTATTATTATTATTGGTATATCGAAGAACATTGGTCATTTTTAAAATACTAATATCGGAAAATTAAGACATAGAAAAAGCCGGTTCAATCTTTCCATCGTTCCCTCACCCCTCATTCCTTCATATCTCCTTCTAAGCCTCTCTCCCTTCCGTCTTCTCTCTCTCTCTCTCTCTCTCTCTCTCTCTCTCTCTCTCTCTCTCTCTCTCTCTCTCTCTCTCTCTCTCTCTCCTGATGCCTTTGACTCGTTATCTCAGTCCAGGCTGTTGCATAACTCAACTAAGTGAAGCTACATCACTGCTAAGAAATTATAGATAAACCATTTAATTGTACTTGGCTGCACTGATGTAAACTGTGAATAAAAAAGGTAATGACAGGTTGTACTGAAGTAGACATGGACGAGTATCCGCCTCCGTCTAGTTAGTTCACTCCTTTAGTCTCAGATGAACGCGGCAACGTCACGACATTACAATAAGTAGAAAGAACAAAATAATTGATGCCTTTCTCTACCTCGGCGGTAATTATCTGGTCGTATTTACACTCACAACTATTGGCAGGTGAAGGGATAACTGAATGATAGGAAACAAATGCCAATAACTATCACTCCACACACACACACACACACACAGAGGAAACAAGAGCATCATTACCACTGTCTTACCTCAACGCCGGTACACGAGGCGAGGGACGCACTGCAGGGTCGTGTGTGTGGCTCAAACCGTCACATCCTGGAAATATAAAACCAATATTAACTGTACATCTCATCCATTAAAGTGAAATTTGGGTATTTTAAGCTGATTTTTGAAGTGGTTAGTGTAATGTGATGGCAAACATGCATCACCCCGTTGTCTACGTAGAAAGAACTCACTAAGTAAGGTATACATGAGTTTCTCCGTGCAGTGTCTCCCTCCCGCACCCTCCACACGTTCCTCCCATAACCAATCACTCCCCAAAGCTTCCCCTTCAGCCCCATAACCGTCGCCGGGCGTCCCTCACCCTCGTCAGGGGCTGAAGTAAAAGTTAGCGTCCTTGTGGTCACCGCGATGGAATGGCACTCACACAACACGTCCAAACGCAATACAATAAATACACTGACTTAACCCGCAACACACACACGAACGTACGTACTAACTAACTCAACATCACATCATTCATTCCAAACCAACACACACACAGATGCAAACCAACTAACCAACCAACAAAAAAAAGAAATGAAAAGTTTATGAGGATGTAAAAAAAGACAAAACTCTAACTTACGAGGCGATAGATGGAGGTGCCCATGATGGACTTGACGCATTACCAGTGTCCTTATTCGTGCAGCTCTGCCTCCGCTCAAGGCGACGCGCGGCCCAGCTGGTCATTGGTAAGGCAGTGTTAGGTCTTTCAGCGACATAACGCATTCCTATCACGTGTGCAGAGTGTCTCCCTTGGCCCCGCTGCCCCCTCCTCCGACTCGTAATTACCTGTCAGTGCCTCTCTCTGTCACCTGGTCGCCATTACTCGCTCCTCTCAGCCCCGTCAGCGTCAGGGTGATGTGCACGGAACGACCTCGTCTCCCTCAAGGCTTAGCGACTCACCTCCACGACAATTATGGGCTTATAGTGCTTCCGAGTGTGTGTGTGTGTGTGTGTGTGTGTGTGTGTGTGTGTGTGTGTGTGTGTGTGTGTGTGTGTGTGTGTGTGTGTGTGTGTGTGTGTGTGTGTTAGACTGCTTCCAAACGAGGATTTTTACATACGTATATAGAAGTTTACTTTCTATAAATAATACCTTGTGATAGTTTTTATTATTATCTTCATCGTTGTTATTACTATTACTATTATCATTATTATTGTTATTATTATTATTATTATCATTATTATTATTATTATTATTACTATTATTATCATGCGATGTCTGAGTGCCTGCTTGTTATTATCAGTGTTTTTGTTACTCGTTATCGTTGATGATTTAAGATTTATTATTATTGTATATATTTCATACGGAGGCGGGTGGAGACACACACACACACACACACACACACACACACACACACACACACACACACACACACACACACACACACACACACACACACACACATACACACACCTGCATGAAATTTCAGAGTTAAATATATAATAGTAATGTTGATATCTAAGGTGACTTGATACTCTGCTTCACTTGATAACCAAGGCGAAGGATGGAGAGCAAGAACCAGGTTATAAGCTTGTATTAATGCTTAAGACTTGTTTTTTTGCACACACACCTGAGGCCAGAAATATTACGTTATCCTCATTTTTCCATCAAGTGGTTAAGAGTGTGTAAGCAATAACCTTTATATCATTAGTTTATAACGCCAATTAACTTCCACACCACTGCTTGAGTCACTTAAGTTGCGTTCTTTGTCACTCTCCAATTCCTAAACTTAAGGTCAAGATAATTACTTAAGTTCGTAACTAATTTTATTTTTTCTTCTTTTACTTATTACTAAATTGATGAAAGAAAGTCTGGTAATCGGATTTAATTTCTAAATTTTGCTTTCTCTACTTTCTATTTTTTTTGTATATTATTGGTGACACACACACACACACACACACACACACACACACACACACACACACACACACACACACACACACACACACATACACACATCAACCTTTCTTTCTGTTCAAAAAAACTCAATACTTGGCTTATTTTCCATCTCTCTCTCTCTCTCTCTCTCTCTCTCTCTCTCTCTCTCTCTCTCTCTCTCTCTCTCTCTCTCTCTCTCTCTCTCTCTCTCTCTCTCTCTCTCTCTCTCTCTCTCTCTCTCTCTCTCTCTCTCTCTCTCATCATAGTATTCACAGTGCATGCCAAGTGTCTATATCTCTAACTCTACAACACTCTGGTCACGTATCTCCTGTAATATACATAGACAGATATGCTCCCTTCCTTTTTCTTCCTCATCAATACAATCAAACCTTTGGACGGAGTGAGTGGATGAAAAAAGACAAAATAAAAGAGGGATATAGAGGGTCTGATTGAAGGAAATATATAGTACGTAGACTGAAAGAAAGTAAATAATAGGAAGTGATAGATATATAGATGTAGAAAAATAGCAGATAGGTAGATAAATACATAGATTGATAAATAGATAAATAAATACATAGATAAATAGATAGACAGAAAGGTTGGTAGACAGATAGGTAGATGACAGCCATAAATGAAGATATAGATAAATTAATAAATAGACAGACAGATAGATACATAAACAGTATAGACAATCAAAGAGACATACATAGATATTTGTAGAATTAAATATATAGATAAACTAACATACAGATAAATAACTAAGCCAATGGACAATTAGATAGATGAATCGATAGACATGGATCAGAAACTTAAAATGAGATAATTATACGACAGGCGATGAAGAGAGAGAGAGAGCAAGAAAAAAAAAGAAATAAACATCCTGGTGCATTTAAACATTAATTAGAACTGGAGAAAATTTATTAAGCAATCAGCGGTTATACATAAAATAGAAGAAAGGTAAAAATAATCACAAAATCTGATTAACGTAATTCGGTTGAGATGGGCTGAGGAGGAGGAGGAGGAGGAGGAGGAGGAGGAGGAGGAGGAGGAGGAGGAGGAGGAGGAGGAGGAGAAGGAGGAGGAAGAGGAGATAATGAGGAAGGGGTAACCACGGGGAATCTGAGTGTAGTTATCAGTGCACAGTCTAGGTGGTGATGGGCGCTCTTAAGTAAGCACTAAGACGCGTCATTACACAGCGTCCTTCACTCACACTCACACACACACACACACACACACACACACACACACACACACACACACACACACACACACACACACACACACACACATACACAACGTTATCCTCAATCACTACTTTACACGCAACACGCTATAAAAATTTCACTCCTGCTTCTTCATGCTATATTATATTCTAACTTACATCGCCTAAACACTGTACTATATCTTCCTCCACCTGTTTTTTCCCTATTAGTTCTCCTTTGAATTATTTTTTTCCCCCTTCATGTTATTTAATCTTCTATCATATTACGTTCTATTCTAATATTTCTTCCCTTTGCCTTCAACACTTCCACACAAGGCTATTTACCGTCATCACTGCACATAACGTAAAAGTAGATCATTTCTTTTCGTTTTTATTACATCACGTGGTTCCGTCATACATATCGTGACACTCCATCGTTTTCCTGCATAAAGTGGGTGGTCAACGAGGTGAAGGGAAATCAATATTGGAAAGTGAGAGAAAAAAATACACAAAAAAACTTGGTGTTAAAAATATACGCAACATTTGCATTGGTTTGCTGCTTAGTATACATTCGAGGCCCTAATGTTTTTTCTATATATTCTAATAATTGAATAACAAGACTACAATGAGTGGTTCGATTTATTTGGCTTATTAAGTTCCTTCGTTAATTAATCCCATCTAAAACCCTACTTAGTATGCCCGAGCAGCGGGGAGCATTGCGTGCTTGTCTTCTCCCCAAGCTGTGAAAAATATATAAATTCACCAACTGTGCAGTGTAATTATTTTTTATTGCCACCATTGACAACAAGATGCTCATCGTGAATATTCAAACCACTTGACCTTAAGATTCACCATGACCACCAATTGCCTACGACTTACTCCACCACTCATCTCGGCTCTAACAAGGTCATTAAGCTCATCATTTGACGGAGGCGCGCGTGTCGACTAATGCTGTGACTCGTGCACGAAACTCAGGTGTGAGGAAGTGTTCATACGGGACTCAGGAAAAGGCAGGAGGTTGCTATCATCATTGGTGCCGCGGTGCTGGCCGGACCACGGGAAGTGTGCAGAGGGAGGGAGGCCACGCCGTCGTCCCCTCCACCTCAGACCAACTGCTGCCACCTTCCTCAACAACTGTTCCGCTAGTGACCAAAACTCATACTTGAAGCACAGACTATATTTTCCACGCCCGAAATAAAGCATTGTTCTCTGTACTGGATGATTGTCTAATGTTTATCACGGAGGCAGCGGCAACAGTGAGGCGTTGACTTCAAACATTATCCAGGTTTTGGTTTATCGCTTGGTTGGTTCATATCGACCCAATACACATGTGTAAGTTATTATGGCGTCTGATTACAGTCGGAAGTGACGCCAGGTGGGCAGGTCCTTCATCTGCATCTGGTTGGAGACAGATGCGCCTCGGGCATCGCCGCCGCGAGGAGTGTTGGAGGCGCAGCGCATAAAGATAAGTGTCAGAGAGAGTTCCTCCTCCAACCATCATCATCGGGAAGGTGAAAACGAATTAAGTATCAACATTTACTATGCAAACAGGTTGTCAGTCCAAAAATAGCATTGACCAACCCAGACAGACGACTGCAGACGTAAGCAAGCCATTGTCATCCCGCTCGAGGGCGGCCAAGACCTTACAAGTCAGACAGAGGTTCCCCTGCGCCTGTAGATCAGCTCTGAGGTAGCCGGGTCTCTGTTGCTGGAGGAGTCCGTGACCGGAATGGCGAGGGCGCCCCCAACAGCGTGGTAATGACGGCATTAGGCCGGCTCAGTGGCTCCTTGGCTCCTTGGCTCCTTGGCTCCTTGGGCGATGGCCTGGGCGCCGCGCACAGCCGCCCCGGTGTAGGGTTGCCTTGCTCGAGAGGTCTCACCTACCTCAATAAATTTCTGTAACTTAAGACGGAGAGGTAAAGAGGCAATTTATTTCTTTTTATAAACAAGCTTTATCGCTCAGCTGTGGTTTATTATCGCATTGTTCTTCGTATATAAATTGAAGAGCTATTAAACTCTATTAAAATATTTCATATCGCGGAGATTACCTCACGTTGTAATAGACAAGATGAAATTGTTGATTTACATATATGGGTAACTGTATGTTGATGTGAAACGCGGAGCGAGTCGCACTTGAGTCTTTGAGAACCTCCACCAGCAGGAGATAATCTTCAGCAATAAACATGAAGCAGAGGCTTTATCGGGGGTCGCAACCTTTACTCCGCGGGACCTCTGGAGCACAGTGAGGCGCGCCTTACTTGGCACACACTTGAGAAAACAATTGAAACAAAACGCCACATCTTCGTAGCTACAAGAAACTTAGAACAGCATATCAGGTCACAAATCAGTCCAGCATCAAAATGTAAACCTCATTTCGTATTCACCCAATGCTACAAATAAAACAAGAATCCAAAAGAAAACTGAAATCTTGAAACCTTCACGAGAAAAAGGTGGAAAAGTTTTGTGAATACGAAGACACAAACAAAGAAAAGTTATGCATTATCGAAACATAACTGCCAACATTTGAATGAAAACAATGAAAATAAGATGTACATTATGAAGTAATTTCCATGAAGTGAGACAGTATACAGGTGAATGTAGGGCAGCAGGAAGGGAGAACGGAGGTGGGAAGTAGCTTGTTGGTGTGTGATGGAGGGGTTTGGCGTTAGGGGGAAGGGGTGCTGAGAGCCACATTAGGGCAGTAGAGTTAGGATGGAGGACGGAAGGAAGGAGGGAGGGAGCAAGGGAGGGAGGGAAGGAGGGAGGGAGGGAGGGAGAGAGGGAAAGAGGGAGGGAGGGAAGGAGGAAGAAAGGCAGGGAGGGAGGGATATTCAGCACCTTGGGAATGCACGGACAAGAAAGAACTGGCGTGTCGCATGAAAATGTGAGGTG
>JAXIVD010000064.1:197500-207500 GCA_036785275.1 Cancer borealis
TCTGTGTTCCCAGGTGTGGCGTCAAACACTGTACTGCACACAAACTACAAACAAATAACTAGAATCAACATAACATTTGGATATAAACAGATACCAAATTTTCCTTTCTCTTTTAACTTTTTTTATTTTCACCCTTAATCCTCCCTGAAAAAGGTCACGTGCTGGGTTGAAAAGTAATTCACCCTAAACCTAACCTTCCGTTCTTCCCTTGAGCCTCTAGCAAAAGAGCAGCGAAGGGGAAGGTCTTATTTGGGTTCTTTTTATGCTCGAGGCTGGGTCGGTAGCGCGTGTGTGTTAAGGAAAGGAAAGGAAGGAAAAAAAAAGCACACCCTGACCACCCCGTTTTAGCGACACCCGAAGCGGAGGATCAAGGGTGTTTTGCCTCACCTTACCTTCACTAATTCAAGCAAAACATAAATATTTACTCACGCTGACGAGGGAAAAATTGCTTACGTTGTTTGAATTAACCTAGGATACGTCCGGTGCAAGTGAAGTGTGTGTGTGTGTGTGTGTGTGTGTGTGTGTGTGTGTGTGTGTGTGTGTGTGTGTGTGTGTGTGTGTGTGTGTGTGTGTGTGTGTGTGTGTGTGTGTATGTGTGTGTGTGTGTAAGTTGTGAAAGGTGTTTTACTTATTTCATCACCCATTAGGCCACCACAAGACATCCTATTTAAATGGATGACACGCCTTTGCTAGAGGCTGTATGTATGCATGCACGCAGAATACTGAAGCCTTGCAACACAAACATAACTAGTGAAGCATTTGGCCCTTTAGCCTTACCTTTACCCTTTACCCTTACCCTCGTGGCCTTAATGAAACCTTCCCAACAGGTACGGAAAGATATGCTGATAAAGAGTTTGATAATAATCCCAGGAAAATGAGGTTGTCTGTGTGTTGTCCGCTGGGAATAACTATATTTAAGTGTTAAAGCGAAGACGCCCTCCACCACACACACCTGATTGAAGGGAATTAAATAAAACAATTCCTTGTTTCATTATTTCTTAATCTTCAGTCTAACTTTATCGGAACATCTGGTTATCACCTAGAGTATTGTTGACAAGAGTGTGTATCTTCATTTTAAATCCCACACCGTAATCTGGTTTGTCTCAATGACTGTCTATTCGCAGCTTGAAAGGAGGAAAACAGAAGCAAAGGCCAATCTATTTCAAGTGAGGAAAAAAAATCAATTCAGTAAAAGGTTTGACAAGTCCGCTGAGTCTGGCGGGGGACTGACTACCTGTGACGCCGCCCTTGCTACAGACTCCCTTGACTCCTGGTATTCGAACCCTCCTTGTAATGGTCACCACAGGAATGTCCGTCCCACTACCAGCCGCCAGAGTCGCCGGCAGCCAGCACATGTTCCTTCCCGCACGAACCTTATTGGTGCACTCACTTCCTCACACGCCGAGTCAATCACTTTTATATCCTTTCCAGCACTCACTGCGCACCCCACTCACCGGAGCTCACTTAGAGAAAATGGAAGGAGCACGAGAGTCTAATTCACCTTTTAATCGACTTATTTTTTTTTTTTTTAGATGGGAGAAACTGGCAGCTCCATCTTGAGGCCGAGGCATTAAGGCCGCGTTAGGTCTCCGTTGGTCGTTGTTTACCGTCGCCGCCGGAGTCTGGCTTGGCTGCCGTGTCTGTGGTGTAATTAAGGTGTCAGGCCTGGCCTCTCTGCCCCCATTAACACATGCGTTGCGCTGCGTCCCCACGGATTTTTTTTTTTGTGTTCACCGTTTAATTCGTTTGTAATTCATGGGTGCAGCGTCTTCTTGTTGTATATGGTTTGCTAATAGGTTTTCATACGTCTTAATTTTTTTAGTGTAATAAATTTTGTTCAAGACATTCAGTTGCGGCAAGAAAAGGTCCTGCAGGGCAGCGAGCGGACACGACGAGCCTTGCAATGAGCTTCGTGCCTCACTCATAATAAAAGGACGATTTACAGGAGGCAGAATTGAATGTAATCCTGCTACTCTTAACCCTGTCATTTGCCTTCTAAGAACCTACATTATAAACATACTCTACGTGGATTTACTGAGCTTCTTTTATCATGTATTGTAGCGATACAGTCAGTGTCTTACTTACATAAATAATATTGAATGTGCACTTTCCCTGCAATTTACGACTAATGTATCTCGATTAATTTTGCACCTCCGGAGGTCGGCTCTCGTACACCCGAGGCGCTCGAGGACCTCATCATACTTCTGACTTGTACTTGATTCTTAAGACTTGAGTTAAGGAATTAATTCTTAAATAAATAATAATTAATGGGTTTTTTAATAGCATTCATTCCAGCTTAATTATCCTTCCTTGAGCAAAACTGCAGTGTCGTAACATTGCAGTGAAAGGTCGTAGTGGAATGAAGGCAGAAGGGAAGTGGAGGAAGCACTGCATACAACTTTAAAACATGCATCATGGGACTTCAAGGGACGTTCATCTTTATTACTAAGCAGAACCATTAACAACCATTTGATTGGAAATTTAATACCACTGGCGATGCACGTAGCCAAGAACGGGAACGTCAGCGGCGTAAAAGAACGGCGGCCAAAGGTTCATGTACTTGAAGCGGCAGGAACCGGACACTGGACGTCAAGCCGAAGAGTGGAAAAGTGGAGCAAGACGAACTGGGGCTCCGTGTGCGGCAACCACTTTACTTCTGCCTTCTTGGAGGCGAACGTGTGTTGACAAAGCAAATTCCCTGAGCCCTGACACAACAACACCGGGCTGGCGGGGGACCGGGGCCATCCTGGACCCTGGCCCAGACAAGCCACTTTATCTGAGCAGCTCGCCGTCACCACACATACCAGGTTTTGCCCTCCGAGTGGGGACGTCCATATTGGGAGGCAGCACAGACCCGCCTGGCCACTGGCTCACACCGCCCAATAGAGTGAGCTGGAATATTGCAGCGGGGAAAAGTGTAACTGATGTATGACTTGTGCGCTGAGACGGCCGCTGGGGAGAGGGCTGGCAAATTATGAGGTGAATTTACATGACCACAATTTCTGAATCGACAAGTAACACAAAATTATATAAAAACATAATACATGTTACAATACTATACCGTGGACATGGCTCAGCTTCTGGTTCATGAAACGTGTGAACAATCCAAGTGTGGGTACATACTTTTGGTGATTGGTAATGGTGAATACATCTCGTAGGATCAGAATCTGTGCATATTTACCCAGATTTGCTGCGGCGAGCTGAGTGCACAGCGTACAACCCATTCTTGAGGGGCGGCGGGAGAGTAAGGCGTCTCCTGGCAGCATAAAGCAAGGCACACAGGCACTTTTCAAAGCATGAATAAGAACAAAACTCAAACAAAGCCTTGGTCCGCGCACATGTGTGTACAAATGAGTTTGTTTATGCCGTAGAGAGTTGTTTGGACGACGATGCTCATTCAGGTTAGTAATTACCTGAGCTAAGTTTCGCCCACTGTGAGGCAGCATCGGAAACCTCAGATGACCGACATAATGTACTGCATTTGCATATCAAATCTTTCGATCTCGACTCATGAGAGCACATGGGGTTAATAGGAAGGCAAACTGTGAGCATGGTTTCTATTAGCCAGTCGTCAGGAAGCTTCACTAAACAATGAGTTACTGAAACCAGAAACCAATTACAAAAAAGCTCCCGCCCCCCCACCTCCCTGACTTGCTTCCCCGCCTTGGCCAAGCGTCACAACAAAGACTCTGCAAAAATTACGTATATTTAGACATGAAGAATAATAGTTCCGCCTTCTTGGGCTGCATCAAGTGAGTAGCTTGTGATTATTTATTTCTTTTTCGTGGAGCCTCATTGCATCCGCGGCGCCACTTCATCATGGCGGAGGTCACTGCGTGCACGCGTCACTGGGCTCCACAGGCCAATGCGAGGCCAGGGGGAAAGGACCACGTCATCATCACCATACTACTATACTATACATATATACATGTATATATATATATATATATATATATATATATATATATATATATATATATATATATATATATATGTACGTATGTATGTGAAGGGTAATATTTAGTCTTATCTCCCAAGTATCTATACATTCCGGGTCAGACTCATCGTTTATCTGTTTAGGAGAACCTTGGTTAGATTTATGTTAGAATGTAAATCAACAGGTAATGGTCGAGTCTGCTGGCGGGGATTTAACGCCAAAAGATGAGCAGCGAGACAATTGGACGTTTGATGACTCGTTTTGAGCAGCCATGCGGAAGGCGGGCGAGGCAGCGGCTACCGGGCACACACTTATCTTTTCCTCGACATGTTTGTATGGCACGAGGGACGCCAAGAGAAAAATAAGGCGTCGAAAAGAACATTTATGTGAGTGATAATCATTTAGAATGGCTAACGGGGGGCGTTTCGATATAATTTATGACCCAATAGTTCTGGCCTTAAGTGGAGGTGGGACTGTAAATTGTGGGACTCATTTAGTGGTGCCTCAAGTGGCGTGGTGGAGCAATACACGCTGAGGAGGAGCAGCAGCTGCGCCCACGGGCAGGTGAGCGGAAGAGGAGGAGGAGGAAGAGGAGGAGGAGGAAGAGGAGAAGGAGAAAGAGGAGGAACAGAGGATTAGTGGTTTGAAGGAGGACCCTCGATCACTGATAGAGGGACTCAAGCAACACCTGGAAATGGCAAAGTAACGTTAAGGGTAAACTTTGATACGAAGGACGCAAGTGATAGTATCAAGGAATGTACCGCCGAGCACCACTTTGGGAAGGATGAATCAGGCGGCACCAAAGTGTAGCACGTCGCGGAGCCTTGACAGGACGCCACCACCAGGAAGACACAGACAGTAACGCGGGGCAGCAGCAGCAGCAGCAGCAGCATCAGCATCGACGAGGAGGCGCCAAGCGTTCCCGACGGTCGAGAGCAGATAAAGCACGTGATTGATTAGGGGTTTCTTGTATTATTAATCGAGTGATATATGACTCGTGCCTGCATCAATCTCCGCTAACTCAATAATCTCTGGAGTCCGTATCAGTATTTCTGGCTGCCTTCAGAAATTAAAAGTGAAAGGTTAAAACGGTGAGTGCCTTCCTCCCTTCCTTCCTTCCTTCCTTTGCCGACTGAACATTTTATTAATATAACCAATACTCAAACGGTTAATGGACACTGTGTAACCTCTAACAATAAGTAATGGAAGATTGGAGAATACCTGACGCATGACAAATATTCCTATTTCTAAAACCATTGTGCATGACCTCCCTACACCTGCCTCCCTCCCTCCCTCCCTCACTTACTCACTCATCCACCTGATAAACCCGTCAATCCCACCACCTCGCCACATCCCTCACAGGTCACCAGCCAATCACCAGCTCCGTCCACGCAGATCTCAAGCACCATTACTCTCTCCAACCACCACCTCCTTCCCTCCCATCTTCCATCCCTTCCTTCTTTCTTTCAGCCTTTCTTCCCTCCCTCCCTCCATTACTACCTCCTCCTCCTCCTCCTCTTCCTCCCTTAGGCACCTTCATTTTACCCCCAAGACGTCGTTTGTTCTCCGGCCAGACCTCTGCCACCAAACAGACGCGCCATTTCACTTTCCTATCATGAATATATCTCGCGGTGGTGAATGGAATTAAAGGATCCATTCATACATAGATTACCCTCAGATTACCCTAATTATAAGGCATTACATTTGAAAATTGGCGTAACGTCAGGAAAATGATATACTCTTCCTATTCCAGTTAAGCCTGACGACTGAACCAGCTTACCTGTGCCTCGCCAACCCACGATCACAGGTGTATCGCATTACTCTCAGGCACGAAGAGGAGTACCACAAGGCGAGTTATTATTTGACTTATTTTATTACTCGTTTTTATCTTATATATTGAAATGAGCCGCACGCCACACGCAAAGAAAAGGAAATACATATATATATATATATATATATATATACACACACACACACACACACACACACACACACACACACACACACACACACACACACACACACACACACACACACACACACATATTATATTTATACGTAAAATACTTCTTTCTGAGCACTCTTCTGACTTTGTTTCCTTATAAGGGATGCATTTAGCGGGTCTTTTCTTCCCGTCTAATTTGCTTAATTGCTTCTCATGTGTCTCCTTCTGTCAGAGAAAAATAATTGTGTTCAAAAGTAGAACAAATCATTTATTCCACTCGTGTACTGTACATCCTCAACTCATTAACGCAAATGACTTTTCTTAAGGGGGCAGGAAAGCTTCTATTAATTATTTGCATTTTTGAACGGCACAGAGCAAATTATAACGTATTGAATTTTTTTTATCTAAATATCTTTTTTTCTTTCCTAGATTCATTTCCCACATACACTACAAATATTCTACATTCACTCCTTCCTTAATATAAAAAAAAAAAGAAGCTTGCGAGGGGGCAGTTGAACGTCTGTTTGTGACATCTTTATTATTTTCCTTCAGGTGATAAAAAAAAAAGACACCAACTTAATGTCTCTTTCCTCTAACCCACGAAACACACTACACAATATATTAGATATCCTGAATATATTCCTAACACTCCCCTGAGGAACACACAGTGAATAGGACACCCGATAAAAACGCAGAAACAACACACACGCATCCGAAGGTGATCAAAATGGTTAGAAAGGAATAAATGAAGCGTAAAAATCAAAGATAAGTCAGGAGGAGGACATTTAGGGCACCAGCGTGGAGGCCTAGAGAGAATTCAGTAATAAATTTGTCTCGTGCGATGGAATGATAACAAAAGAGAGAAAGGCGAAGGACAGAAAGCAGAAGATAACTTCATTAAGAGTCTGTCCTGCAGGAGGCTTACTTAGGGTGGTGGTGGTGGTGGTGGTGGTGGTGGTGGTGGTGGTGGTGGTGGTGGTGGTGGTGGAAAGGACTAAGAAGATTAAGAGATGAAAGACAAGGATAAGAAGGAGAAGGACGAAGGGAGAGAGGAGGAGAATGAAGAATAAAATGGGGAGCAGGAGGAGGAGGATCAGGACAGAATGAAGAAGAACGAGGAGGAAAATGGAAAGCGGAAGCAGGAGGAGGAGAGAAAGAGAAGAAGCAAAAGGAAGAGGAGAAGATGGCCATAAAAAATGTAAGTAAGTAATGATAAAAATGTAAATAGTTTGAAGAGAAAGTGTATGAAAAATGACAATGCAAGTGTAGATGAAGGTGAGGAAAGGAGGAGAATGATGATAATGATGATGATGATGATGGATGATGATGATGATGATGATGATGATGATGATGATGATGATGATGATTATTATGATGATGATGATGTTCTCTTTTAGTCTTTGCTTGCATGCTTTCCTTTCCTTTTATGCTGCAATTAACGCTCTTTCATTAAGTGTTCGCTCCTTCCTTCCTCCACTTCTTAATGACACCACCAGGACGCCAAAAAAAAGAGAGAGAGAGAGAGAGAGAGAGAGAGAGAGAGAGAGAGAGAGAGAGAGAGAGAGAGAGAGAGAGAGAGAGAGAGAGAGAGAGAGAGAGAGAGAGAGAGAGAGAGAATTACCTAGCTTATCCGGAGAATAATAAAGAACAATGTAATCTATAATATATAATCTATAACCGAACAGTAGAGTTTCGTTTTCTATATCAACATCATCAACTTTAATAAATATTCAACACAATAACAAAACACAACTAGAATCCCGCACATTTAGGCCGTGAGTGGGTGGTTCGTAAGGGCGCCGCGTAGCTGTACCAGAGGGGCGTGTATGTGCTCCTTCCTGTGTTAATGTGAGGACATCCTTCCCCTTCAACGCAGTCCTTGGTGGCCCAGCAGGTGCCCGCCGCGGAGACTAAGGACCCTAAGCGTGCAATTAAAGATCATTTAAATCTGCAGATGGAAAATTGTCTCTGCCGACTTTCACAATGGTGTAATTAGTGCAAAAATTGCGTCTCTTCTGTGATCTTAAATTGTATTAGAATTTTCATTATTGGTTTGCACTTTTATGTTTTATCTAAACGTAGAGAAAGCAAATTAAATAACCCTTATACAACAGCTCTATAGAGGCGATCAAAAAAATGTAAAGCTTACATCATAATACCTTTTGATTTTGTACTGTACGTTCCCTGAGGTTCATCTCTTCAAAAATAATTCAACTGTAATTCTTCTATCTATAAGTTCCCATAAGATGTAATTACGAACACTAAAACCCTACCCTACAAAGGCCTCCATTTCAAGCTCCTTACCACATAACAATGATGTTCTCTCCCCCGGTACTTCATTACACTAATTTGCGACAATGAAATCCAACACGATGATAATTCTTAGTGGATTTAATACTGTATAGATGAACACTTGCCTTCCCCTTCTTACCTGAGGCTCAACGAACAGGACTTACCTTACAATCAAGAATAAAAAGAACCCAACAAGTAACCTACCTACCTATCTATCTATCTATCTATCTATCTATCTATCTATCTATCCATCTATCTATCTACCTACCTGTCTATTTATATGTTTACCTCCCTATCTGTCCATCAGTTTGTTTACCTATCCATCTCCCTCTCTACCTTCCCGCCCACCTATAAGGAAGCAATGTACAGCCACTGGGTCTTAACCTTACCTCGGGGACCTCCAGCACCTTAAAACAGAGGCTCGTCCACCGGCAAATAACATGTAATACGGAAGGTCTTCGTCCCGGCAACATATGGCGGGGATGGACGAGGCCGGTTAAGTGATGCTTATTCTGAGTTGAATGTATGTCTTTAGGGATGATAAAGGAGAGAGGGAGAGGGAGAGGTAAGGGGACGGGGAGTGTCTCTAAGGAACCCAACACACACTGGCAGGAATGATCTTAATAGGTACGCAGTTTTATGTAATCAGCCCACCATGGAATTCAGCCTAATCGACCAACCGAATGATGGAATGATAAACACTATTCCTGCTTAATTACGAAATCTTTCTCTCTCTCTTTTTTTTTCTCTCTCTCTCTCTCTCTCTCTCTCTCTCTCTCTCTCTCTCTCTCTCTCTCTCTCTCTCTCTCTCTCTCTCTCTCTCTCTCTCTCTCTCTCTCTCTCTCTCTCTCTCTCTCTCTCTCTCTCTCTCTCTCTAACATTTTAAACGCTAATCTCTCCATCTTAGTACATTGAGGAAGATTGGAAGGTCGTTACAGGTTCCCCGTAAGGACACACTCTGCACAGTCAATCCGTGAAGGTCATGAAATGTTAGTAAACTTTCCATACAAGACTATCATGCATGGAAAGCCTCGTAAAAAATACATCTAAAGGGCGTCACTAACTTATAAGAGTCTATGAATAGCATAAGTATATTTCTGAAACAAAAGAAATATGCTAAGAAAGATTAAGAATACACTGATGAACTCTTAACTACAGCAGACACGTAATGAGTGACGATGGTTATCTTGCTCACTGTACCAGCTGACGGAGCGGCATCTGTCTCCTTGGCGGGCAGAAAGGCTTGCCGCGGCCCGCCCATACGCCGCGGCCCCAGGCTTAATATCAGCCTATTATCGTGATCGCTTCTCATCATTCTCTACCCAGCCACGACACCGATTAAGGCAGCGAACAGCAAATTCTACGGTAGCAGATGACTGGGTGGTGGCCGGGGGCGTGTGGGTGTCCTAGGGGAAGGGAGGGCGGTGGCAGGCTAGACCAGACGCTCGTGGGGATGTTTTATTTACTTTTTTCATGTATGGATTAAAGCGAATGGCTGATTGTATTACTTTAACACTGAGAAAACTCCTCCTCACTTAAGATGAAGCAAGAGAGAGAGAGAAAAAAAGAGAGAGACCTCCAATGCAGTGAGAGTCTGAGGTGCGGCATGAAAAAGTACAGTGTCATCGGTACATCATCAATCAGTACTTTAAGGCGAGCTAATGCACAGTATAAGAAGCTCAGTAACATATGGAAGCTTCAGTCACACTAAGTCGCAGTAAAAGGCCACCCACGAGTCACCTCATTCACTTCTCACTACAACGAAAATATTAAGTCATTCTAACTCATTAGCTGCACAGTAATACACATTAATACAGGGAATACTT
>JAXIVD010000064.1:212500-237500 GCA_036785275.1 Cancer borealis
ATGACGGATCTTGATTTTAACCTCTATAACCTCCGGCTTTGAAATGCTGTTTGTCTCCCCCAGAGAGGTGGATGCTTGCAATATTTCAGACGAGGTGGTGACGGACGCACATGTGTAGTGCTCAACCCCCCGCGGCTCCACTCCTGACAGACAACACATGGGCTCAGGCCGCCGCGACGACACTCATATTAAGCATCGCCGCCTGGGAAGGTTGTGTGGGTTTGCGTGAATAGCTTCATCGGGAGGCTTGGCCGCGCACGCCCCGCTGTGGGATTAGTGTGATCGCGTGAGTGTCAAGTCGTCGCACCTGTCGCCCCACTGCTGCAGGATAATTGAACACCTCACACCGGAGCACCATGTCTACCTGCCGTTCTTAAACATAATGAACGGGTATTAGTGCTGCACAATATCAGACTAAAGTATTTGTTGCCAGAATTGGAACGGATCAAAAATAATATACAATATATCAAGATTTAAATCTATTCACATAAAAAAACAATTACACGTCACTAACAACGATTAATACACATGATAACCTTAATCACCAATTCCACGATGTGTGTCTCACTCAATAGAAAAAAATAAAGATTAAACAAGAGAATAGTGGCTATAAGACCTGAATTGATAATGGGACTCATCAAACAAATAATAAATAAATAAATAAATATATATATATATATATATATATATATATATATATATATATATATATAATATAATGTAGTGTGTTGGGTTAACATGCCTTGCACGGCCCCGCCACTCGGTAATGAAGGGTTGAAGAGTCAGAATGCGACGTGCAGGGATCCAGGCTGTGGCTGGCGGCTCCTTGGCAATAGCTGCTTGAATTACTTGCGAGGCTTTTGGTCAACCTCATTAAGACGCTTCATAAGGCTTTGTGGGGCGAGACTTGATGAAGACCTTGTGGGGGCAGTCATCCAGCACCCAGCACCCACCCACCCCCTCCACCCCCCTGCCACACCACCATGCCCGGGGGGGGGCGAGGCCCTGCGTGTGGCGGCGACGGTGGTGGTGGTGGTGGTGGTGGTGGTGGTGGTGGTGATGATGGTGGTGGTAATGGTGGCGGTGATGGTGGTGGTAGTAATGGTGGTGGTAGTGGTGGTAATGGTGATAGTAGTGGTGGTGGTGGTAGTGGTGGTGACGGTGGTGATTTTAATTATGAGATCGATTATGATACTAGTAATGATATGCAGATTGGTAACGGTGATGACGATGGTAATTATGATATTGCTAATGATGATGATGGCAGTGATGATGATGATGATGATGATTATGGTGACGGGGAGGAGGAGCTAGAAGAGGAGGAGGAGGAGAAGGAACATAATGAAGATAATTATAATGTCGCTGTTTGAGTTGCTTCTAACATATAATAATTTACATAAAATACCTTTAGTATGTACAAGTGTGTGTGTGTGTGTGTGTGTGTGTGTGTGTGTGTGTGTGTGTGTGTGTGTGTGTGTGTGTGTGTGTGTGTGTGCTTGCTTGAATGCAATGACTTACACGCACATCAATAAATTAGTACGCTAAGGCGCCGTTTGCACGCATCCTGCATACCAACCTTTGCCTTCAGACCATTAAAACACTATATCTTATCCTCCTTTCCTTCTCTCTTTATCTGAGTCCGTGAAGACCTCTGTCACGCCAGACTGCCTCACCAATCCTAACATATGATTGAAAGCGCCTGTTAGTTTTTGGTGACTTAAGGACCATGATTGTTTTAAGAATTGGTGCCTGTGAGTCCGACCTTTGGTGAAAATGACAAAACTGAAGGATGATGGAGATAAAAATGAGGTCACGCTACTTACATAGAAGGTGTGGGGGAGGGAAGGAAGGAGAAGGAGGAGCTGCTAATGGCTATAAGGTGTTAATGAGAAGAAAAACTCCCACTGTGGGGATAATGATGTCCAGAGGAAGGTGAACACCGTTAGGGATCCTCGCTTGTATATTAACCACACTGATGACCTTCCTGATACAAAGTGACATTATTTTTCTTCCTTCCTTATCTTTGGTTTGTTCTATTTCTACATATGTTCGTCTAAGGCTCATAACATTTTTGAGTTCTCGTTATTTTCCTCTTCTGAAGGTGTACTGCCATTCTGACCTCGTTTGGAAGGTTCCTGAGGCGCCGTGTGAGTCTCTCATGAGCTGTGTGAGTCAGTATTCTTGGACGGAAGGCCCACCGCTGATGCCGTGTAGGGGAATTGATTATCGAGGATTAAAATGCTCCACGACGAGTCCTAATGAAGCTCTGGGTCTGGTTAGGACCGGGAGGCCTCTACCTGACCCTACCTCCGCCTGCACCCGTCCACCCCCAACCTCCAAAGACATTTTGGGTCCCCTTCATCCTCCCAACACCCACCACCCTGCCTCCCACAGTCATCCTCGCAGGACTCATTTGTTTCTTCTACCTGACTCATTTCACCTGCCCACCGCCGTCCCTCCAAACCACTCGCCAACTTCCCCTTTGTCCCCGTTGTAGCAATCCTTTCTCCGCCATCCTGCACGTACATCCAAAATACATTCACATGTTCTCTACAATCCCGTCCATCCTTCCATCTGTCCCTTAATTGTTTCGCTCTACTTTAAATCCTTACGCGTCACATGACAAAACATTTCGACCCAAGACAACACAACTTTGCCATTAGATCTTCCAGGACACGGTTCTCCCAGTAACACCAGAGGTCCTTTCTATTCCCAGACATCCTTCATCTTTAGGTTAAAAACCCGTCTATGTCCACAGAGTAAAAGAGATTAATGTGTAATCTGCAGCGATAGGTGTCCTAAGCCCCAATGCCTCCTCCCGCGCAACCCTCACGCCCAGGAGAGAGAATGTGGCTTAATGACTCCAAGAAACCAGACCCTGGCGACCCAGAACCTCGTAGCGTCGTCTACATTCTCCCCACGTGAAAATAGAGTTGATTAAACCAGTGTTTGACGATTAGAATTGATGATAGTGTCAGAGATAAGGAAAAAAGAGGGTGCCGTCTCACTCGAACTCGTCTCTCCTTAAAACTTGTTCCTTCAGACCCCTTGAACCCTTCCCCCTTTCCCTTGTCCTTTTGGGTAGTAAACATCATCTCCTCACAACGGGTATTTCCTCAACAGCATCTTTAAGGGGCACCTTTCCCACCACACCAAGTTCCAGCTTCACCACATCTCCCAGGCATCTCGACCTCTGGCGGAGGGAGGATATAGGATCTTGCTGGGTGCCTTTGTGGTTTCTGAACATAAGAATATGGATGAGATATGTGTGTGCTGATCGCGAGGGTGACTGAGAGCAAGAAAGACTTTTAAGGAAGGCAAGGAAAGGGGAGGTAGGCTCAGCTAGGAGCAGGGAGATAAATACGTCGATATTGATGTGTAAAAATGCGTTAACATCCACTGGGATACCTTGTGTCTCATCCGATAGACTTTAAGAAAGTTGTCAGTGTGTTTAATGACTCTGGAGGTGAAGGACTCTTTGAATACCACTGAGTATATGACAACAAATTTAAGAGGATTGTTACGTCGAGGAACACCCATTTCCGATAACCATTTCGGTGTTAACTTCAACTGGATGGAACCCGAAACTTTATTGCCATCCCGGAGCTGTGGGAGCGAGGCGGCCGCGGGTCCCACACCAACGAGGAAGTCAATGTTCTCTCACACACTTATTTGATGCAAACAAGAAGATGAAGAGAAGGAAGAAAGTATTTTTTTATATCACAAATTAAATAGTAAATAGCAAAAGCTCTGATTGTTTTCTTGGTTCCTTGTTTGCTTGAATGTTTGATGTTTACATTCTTCCGACTCTTGGACGCAAGCACTGCATCTGACGTTATTTCACGCACTACACCCGTGAGTGGTGCGTTGCGGTGACTGTCAGTCTGCAGACCAGATCCAGTTACCACACAATGAGGTAAAAGTTGAATAAATAATACAAAAAATTGTAGCCATGTCATTAAAAGTTGGGAAAAGGTACACACACACACACACACACACACACACACACACACACACACACACACACACACACACACACACACACACACACACACACATACACACACAGTCATCCCTAGAGCCTTGCAGCGAGGTAAGCACCAGGAAGCATCCCGCCTTACTCGTCCTTCCAAACCTGTTGGCGCCAACGGCTACTGGTGTTGATTGCGGTAATGACTTCCGCTCACACTCCCCCGTAATATGACTCGTGCCTCTCCTTAGGGCCTTCCCACAGAACAAACTCCATGACCTGAAGTGTGACTCCATATCTGTATGAATCATTACTATTAGTTCTTCTGCTGCGATGTATTGTATCTATTATTTCGTATTGTTATAAAAAAAATTGATGTATCTCTCACTAAGCCTTTCTCGCAACACAAGTAACCGTATCACGTCACCTGGTATCAAGTTCTCGCCTCCACACATCAGGCCTAACATCTCCCTTTCTTCCTCCTTCTCCTCCTCCCTTCTTTACATAGCTTGTTTGTCTCATTGACGGCGGATAATGAGAGGAGAGAGTTTTATCATCCCCGAGAGAAACGAAAGGTTAAAGATTAGGTTCCCGGAGCGAGGTGAGGAAGTGTACGTGCCATCATTCCCTGTCGCTCCTGCTGGACTTCGGCGCCTTTGTAGAGGAACCTGACCCTCCCGTCCAAGGCAGACTCCGCTATCTTACTCTTTATTCGCGATTTTTTTTTATCCACCTGCTGTAAGACTCGCACCATTTACATGAATTGACGTTCATTTGTAGACCTCGAGGTTTTTCTCTGTGCCGGGAGTCCAAGGGCGTTCAAAGCGAGGTCGATATCCCATTAGTCAAAGTCCGATTTTCTCTTTGAAGGAGTGTGTCGCCTGTATCCTATATTAAGGAGCAGCGCCAGGGGTCCTCCGTCACGAGGAAGCTTCGGGGCCGCTTTGTGTGGCCTTAAAGAACCTAGAGCTTATCTTTTTTTCTCATTTGGTCGGCTTCATTTGTTAGTGTATTAAGATCTTGAATAAACAAAAAATAGGGTCTTGGCTGATTCCTGAAGGATTGAAAAAATTTGACTTAATTTCTTATCGTCGCTGAGTTCACGGGAAGGTGATTCGTGGAAGGGTTTGGTGGTGTGTTGCAGCACGCTGAGCACATGATCCCCGTTACCGGTGGTAGTTATTCATATTTTGACGAGTCAATTAAACACACACAGAGCAACAGGATTCGGGCACACCACAGCCTTACATCACTGGAAAGTCGATTGACAGCTAGAAACTTAAGGGTGCTCCTATAATTAGAAGTTGTCAGTGAGATTACGAAGGTATCACATTACTCATCCACAATTATGGGCCGGTCTGACAGGGGTCACCTGTGCGTGTGTGTAGCTCTCACCTGGATTGACTCAGACCTCCTTGAGGCTCCATGGCTGCCGCTCCTCCCCAGCGGAGCATCGTCCCCCAGTGGGCGGACACAAGCCTGCGAGCAAGACGTTCTTAAAAATGCAAACAAACACGATCGCCGACACGCGGGGGACGCCAACCCCCGAGGCGCGGACAACATTCTTCGTAACGAACCGTCGAACCTCTAAAAGGCGGCCCGTTAAAGAGACAAATCCTTCCTCCGCGGGCGGCCCAGGATCAGTGGCTGGCCTAAGATCCCTCGAAAAAAATCTCAAATAAGACGCACGTCACTAACTTGCTCTCCGCGGCGCTCAGCTCCCTCGCCCCGTGGCCTCAGAGGTGGAAGAAAAAAAAACATTGCTTCTCTAAAAGGAAGAGCGTGAAGGGAGTCCCGTGTGCCCTGCTAGGGGTCGGTCAGGTTAGCTTGGCCTCGTTACTCTTGCCGCCAAGCCCCGCACACTCTACAAACACCACCAAACGAGAACCAACAACTTATAGGAATTGTACACTGTGTACTTATCTATAATTTTAGGAGGAAAAAGGGCAAAGGTGGGTTTGTGAAGATGGCAGAGACAAAGGAGACATTGAGATCTTGCAACAGACATGTACGAATGTAAAAGGAAGGATCATTCCTCTTCGCTGAGCCATAGAAGACAAAGAACCCAGCCACGAGGAGGGAGCGTCGAGGCTCCCCAACGGAAAGACAGATGCTCGTTGGCCCCTAGTGGCGGGGGCGGGTCGAGGCTGCATGGCAGGTGATGGCAGCTCCTCGCTGTATCGTAGAGCGAGCCCATCCATCACCCAGTGGTCAGCCCGCCGCCCGCCGCCCGCCGCCTGCCCCTTCAGACCGCCCGCCTATACAGTCTCCGCCCCTCCTTGTCCAGGGCGCGCCACGGGTATCTCCAGAGGTGCCCTTCTTCTACGCTGCTCACCCATCCTTACACCACTCCTTCCCTTCACTCACACAACATATCGCGTGCCCCTTCCTCCTATCTAAGAGTCATCACAAAATATTTCATCCTCTACTGAATTTTCCTTTCCATATTTTTCCCTCCCCATCAAACGGCTTCCAGTCCCCATGAGTATGAAAACACTCCTTCACTCCACAATAAATAGCTTTAGAACAGTAAAAAGAAAAAATCGATGAAACGCGTAATTTTTCCGCCTCATTCATGATTGAAAACCTGATTCATAATGTCATATTCATGTTGATTTACTGTTAAGCATACTTTCTCTTTCCACTCATTCCTATTTCCAAACCATTATTTCCTTCACTAAACTATTGATCGTTGTCTTGATCACGTGAAGGGTCTGTTGTCTTTACCAAAAAGTTTTTCCTTCTCTCTAAAGTTTCTCCTTTTTCTGCGTGTGAGTCTCGATGGCACGTAGGATGATTTTTCACATTTTCTCTCCTTTCTGCTCCTATTCCTCATGCGGCATCAAGCAGGCAATGTTTGACTTAACTCATTTCTTAAACCTTTTCATCTCATACACTTTTCTCTCCACGCTCTTCATACCACCTATAATCCTCCTCCTCCTCCTCCTCCTCCTCCTCCTCCTCCTCCTCCTCCTCCTCCTCCTGCTCCTGCTCCAATGCTCCCCTTACCTGACGTTCCCATCACTACCTGTCAATCGGCCTAAAACTTTACATCAAGCACTGTCTGAACCTTGACCTTAGGCCTCCAAGAGAGAGAGAGAGAGAGAGAGAGAGAGAGAGAGAGAGAGAGAGAGAGAGAGAGAGAGAGAGAGAGAGAGAGAGAGAGAGAGAGAGAGAGAGAGAGAGAGAGAGAGAGAGAGAGAGAGAGAAAAAAAAAAAAAATTGTAAAATCATTTCAAATATATACACACACACACACACACACACACACACACACACACACACACACACACACACACACACACACACACATACACACACACACACACACACTACTCAGCAACCCGCGGCATTGCGACCTGTTCCCCCTTGACGCACGGCAGCCACGCCGAGCCCTACGCAACTGCAACAAACTCTTGCCCCTCAGAGCCTGCACCGACCGTTACAACCATAGTTCTGTCTCCACTCTCGTTAGGCTCATCAACGACCACTAATACCTCAACTAGTTATTAAACTAGTCACTCAGTACCCTGTTTTAATTTGTATATATTTTGCTATTTACTCTATTTTATGTATTTTATTAAAAAAAAAATTATAAATTTTTTATACTTATATTTCCAATGTTTATTGTCTGCCGTTGGCTGCTATGTATGCCTGATAAATAATTTTTTTGATTATCATTTCAATATAATTTCAATAAATCTTAATTTTAAAAAATTAAGGTAACGTATTACCAAGTAATCATCATCTTCTCCTTTTCATCTTTCTCCTCTTTTTCCTATTACTATTATCAATGCTATGTCCTTCTCGTGATGAGAGAGAGAGAGAGAGAGAGAGAGAGAGAGAGAGAGAGAGAGAGAGAGAGAGAGAGAGAGAGAGAGAGAGAGAGAGAGAGAGAGTTTCTGTAAATACGTCAGCGTGCTTCTCCATCATATTTAGATTTGGTCTTTTCTTCCAATATTTCTCTTTGCATTGACGCATTGCATCGACGGAGTTCTATTGACACGAAAACTTTTAATGTCGTAAGTTCACCTCATATTTGTAAGGCAAATTTGCGTCGGAAAAGTCATTTGGATTTGCTTTTGGTTGTTGGTCTTGGGACGGTAGCGGTGCATTATTAGTAGTATGTCAAGAATGGCACCAAGACTGATGTTCTTGATCTCCTTTGTTGGTGTTGGTCAAGTGAGCTGCGAAGGAGCTGCTTGAAATACATAATCAAGTTTTGCATAATAGAAGGGAAACAGGAAGACGGAGAGGAAAAGAGAGCGAGAAAAAAGAAGATTGAAGGTAAAAACTCCCCAAAGAGAAAGTAAGACGTTTTTTCCTTAAATCGTAAAAAAATTACCTCCTCTTAATCAATGACTGGAGAGAATTTGATAATCAACATTTACTCAACGATTCTTTTTGTTGACTAATGAACTTCTTTACGTCAAGCCCCGCTGGCGGGTACCCGGCTGAATATGAGGAGCCGCGTGAGGGGACCGCGAAGTGACTGTGCAGGTTGTCGTAGCGGCCACTAATCGATACTTCCTTCATTCCCTTGATTCCCTTCATGCCCTTCCCGGACCTTCACTTCTGCACGTCACAACCACTTCCTTCCACTCAAACTGTGATTAACGTTAATGTTCGTCCTCTTAGCATTGTCTATAAACTCTGTTCTGTATTGATATAATGTATTTTTAATGAATTACTCATGACATTGTTCGTGTGTCATTAACGTACTCACGACCACCACGAGGAACACTCACACAGCGGACGGAACTTGAGAACTACGAGTATATTATCTTCAACACAACTCCAGCAAAATAAATCAGTCACCAATATTTAAGTTAACAGGTCATTTAGCTTTCTGTCTATCGGTCAATTTGTTTTCGTACATTTGTTTTTCTGTTTCGCGTCCTGGTGTGGACGACGCCTCGTGCCGGGCCAGCTGACCCCATGACTCGCCGCTTCCCGGGACCAGAGTGTTTGTGGTGCCGAGTTTGTGTTTGTCCAAGTTAACCTGAGGACCCGACGCGTCCCTCACCGACTGTGTGTTGTTTCAGGCAGGTAAGACTGGTATGAGGGAAAAAGAATGAGGCAATTTTATACGTAGATTTGTCTTTCATAAGTGTTGACAAGTGGTGTGTGTATGTGTGTGTGTGTGTGTGTGTGTGTGTGTGTGTGTGTGTGTGTGTGTGTGTGTGTGCGTGTGTGTGTGTGTGTGTGTGTGTGTGTGTGTGTGTGTGTGTGTGTGTGTGTGTGTGTGTGATGAAGGTCTGTGGGCTGTTCTTTCACCGGTGCCCACGACCTACCTTGGTCTTCGAGGGTAAGCATGTGGAGGCAGATGAGGGTGAACGGGGAGGACAGGTATGAGAAGTTGGACGCCTAAGTAAGAATATCATTACTAAGAGCCATGAGACTAACCATGTATTTTTTCCCCGCGTCTGCCTTTGTATCATCGACGTGACGTCCTGATAACTACAGACAGAACCATGAGTTATAATTTGTCGAGCATATGCTGTCTAGGTCGGCGCTTTTAGTCAGAACAAATATGGGTAAAAAATTATTCCACATAGGGAGTCTTCCGACCTAATATTTCAGAGCCTGCCAGTCCCACCCGCCCTTGCACCCCCAATTCCCTCGCCGTTCTCCCGCCCACACAGCCCTTCACATTAAACTTCTCCGCTCACCCCCGCCCTCCTTCCACCCAACATAACTGCATGGTGATGAATCTGTTTTTATTTAGATACAATATTTTCTTCAATAGTTTCAGTTCAAGATCATTAGGCAAATGTGTGGGTGACAAGCGGAAAATACAGGAACCCGTTTTGTGGAAGGAAGTGAGTTTTACACCAGCACCAAGACGGCTGATGCTGGTGGTGCAGCAAGACCACAACAACTTCTCGCTCACCAGGTGTTACTAACGAAGTTCACAGTTCAAGTCTTTCCTTCTTTTAACCTTTGCCCTTGTGTCACGACGGGGCCCTGGGCATGGCAGAGGAGGGAGAGAGGTCCTGTCCCGGTGAAGATGTGTCCTGGGGGGAGCACGCAGAGGCGGGTAAGAGGGTGGATCGACCCACACAACCGTTGTTATTACCTGCGCCGCCAGCCATTTCCTGAGGCACACATCTGGCGACCCCACGGCTCAGTACGCGAAAAAAAAAACCTTCCTGTGTTGTCAGCATGTCGATGCAACTTTCCTTGAGACCAAAGAAGCAAATACTTCAGTGGACTTCTAGGATCTGAAATGAAAGAACTGCATTGCAAAACTACCAAATACATTACAGTATCGGAAAAATGTCCACAAAAGTAGCGGAAAGTCTCACTATGGCTCGTCTTTGTCACCAGGTTGAGGGTGATGAATACCTGGGGACGTGCTGCCCATGCCCTCTCAGCGCTGCGTGATGCCTCTCGGCTGGTGGGAAGGAAAGGAAGGTGGCCCTTCAGGTTGCTGATTCAATCACATTCGTGGGGCATCTCTTCGCTAGCAGATCTGAACTGAACCTGTTGTCACTGAAATTCCCTTGTGAGGGGCGCCGACCCTCGACACCCGAGTATCACTGCAGGTTCTGACGCCTGGATTTGTAAGGTGTTGGTCGAGGGGGAAAACCTTGTCTTTCTTTTAATGTCAAGTTTTCCTTCACCTGATGAGCCTCCAATGATATACTATTAGATCCCTTCCCATTCATGCCTTTATTATCCTTATTGTGGTGGGCGTCCCTCTCCAACGTGTGTCAAATATTTAATGAAAAAGTAGCCTGAGCAGCACGTAACTGTGATACACATTGACACAACTATACGTTTAAAATTCAATATTTAACTCAAATTTCCATGAACTTGTCTCATCAGTTTCAAGTTTCACCTTTTCAAAATCCAATTATGTTAATCAGCGGAAATGAGGCCCAGCTTCACCTCACCAGGGAGTTCACCCCGGCAGCGAGAGTCACCCCAGCCAATAAACACACACAAATGCCAATTTGTTTAGCCTTAGCAAGCCTTGCACTTCCTGCACGGTGGGTTACTTGCTAGTCACCGTGTGTTGCATGTCTTTCCCACACTCGACATCATTATAATATTGTTTTGCAGAAGTCATGCTTCTTACGCATTATTTTGTTCCGCTGTTCTTCTTGTTCCAATGCAGAACATAAGATGATCTCATATTCAACAATGTTTACGATATGTGTGTGTGTGTGTGTGTGTGTGTGTGTGTGTGTGTGTGTGTGTGTGTGTGTGTGTGTGTATGTGTGTGTGTGTGTGTGTGTGTGTGTGTGTGTGTGTGTGTGCGCGTGTTTGTGTGTGCGTGTGTGTGTGTGTGTGTGTGTGTGTGTGTGTGTGTGTGTGTGTGTGTGTGTGTGTGTGTGTGTGTGCGTGCGTGCGTGTGTGTATCTGGTTAAGACTAGACTGAGATTATATTTCACGCAACGATATCAATAAAGGCAAAGAAAGCAAAAAATGATCATGCAGCAGGAATTGACCTGAGAATGTCAGACTCAGCCTTCCCATGTCCCTGCTGCCTTCCTCCCCCTCCCCAGGCCTTGCCTCCCTGGCATTCATCACCGGCAGCAGGTACCGGGGGGTCTGTAATGGCCTCCAGCAGAGCATTAAGGAACCTCCCCGACACTCTTTGGGTTATCGTTCTTATCACGACCAATACGGCTTTATCGCCTTAGTCCATCGCCAGCCCAGGAAAGCCGATACCTGAGGCCGGTGCCATCCATCAGGTGTATGGCTCCTCGGGGGAGTTTTTCAACAGGTGTCAATTGCATTCGAGCCGCTTGTTGCTCCAAGTGGCGCCTTTGGTTCCGGCTCATTTGTGGCACAGCGGCGCCGGAGTACCAGCGAGGAAGGAACAGGCGAAGGATAACTTAGGCGTTTTCTGCAAGTGCGGATTTACATTTCAGTTGAGATTCAATAGTGCCTTGGCCGACCTTTGGCCATGAGGCGCAGAGTGGGAATACCTGTTCATTATGACATCCATAAATTTTCATTTGCAGGCCATTTGTACGCATAAAACTGACCCTCTAAATATCCAGAAGTAAATATTTAGAGAAGAAAATCTTAAAACATCATTATTTGCCAATCAACGGTGCGGTGAAGGACGAGCCAGAGGTGGGTAAGGAGGTGTTAGTTCATTTGATGAGACATGTACAGGTACACTTGTGTCCTGTGGCGCCGCAGCCTTCATGAAATTAGTCAAGGATGGACCAACCTAACTAGAGAACCTCACTAGAGGACGTGGAAAGTGGTGCCACAGGTGTCACGCAGCGCAGCGTCACAAGAAAAAGGAAAAGGAACAAAAAAAAAAAAATAAAAAAAAAATATATATATATATATATATATATATATATATATATATATATATATATATATATATATATATATATATATATATATATATATGTATATACATTATATGAAAATATCCAATCAACACTATACAAACGTAAACACCTGGGTACCAATTATCTTTATCGATGTCTGGCAAACCTCTCAACTCTTCGCCTTGACACACTCCCCCACACCAGCATCCACCACACACCTTCCCTCCATCAATACCACACTTGTTTTCTCACTCTTGTTCCCTCGCCATCTCATCCTCACAACGCCTCCTCCTCCTCGTCGTATGCCTCCTCCTCCTCCTCCTCCTCCTCCTCGAAGCCTTCACTCTTCCCGAAGGACCAGTGGTGTGTCGCGTACCCTAAGAGGTTGCAAAAATAATAACAGGGCGGCGCGCTTCTGTATTCTTACGGCAAACTTTTCTCAATGATGTGGTGTCTAATTTTGTCATCTTGAGGCTGCTGAAAGTTCCTTGTTTTACTTTTTTATTGCGGTTTTATCTTCTTTTATCTCTTATTTTTCTTCTGTTCGTTCTCTGCCTTGTATTTTGTCTTCTCTCTCCCGCACTTTCTACTCGGTGTCAATGTAATAATTTTCCTCCTATTTTTTCCTCTCTCTATTTTCTTTCTTTTTTGTCTTCCTCGTCAACCTCCTTCCATTTTTTTCCCCTTTCTAACTGCCTTCTTCTTATTCATGCCTTGTGTTCCTTCGCTTTTCCTCCTCTTCCTCCTCAACACTATAAGCCTTTGCTATCATGAACGTATTCTTACATATCCATCAGCCCACATTTACTATCTCTTCCCTCTTCTTTAAGTCTCTCTACACCCTCTCTATCTGCTTTGTAAATCACACTTCATTATCAAACTCAACTTCCCAAATAATGTTGTCATCTCGCATCTATGTAATCCAGTGTCATTATCCCTGTTTCAATTTTTGCTTCCGGTCACATATACAAATTGGTTTAGTTTTTCTTCTTCCTCCCTTGACTCAGCGATGTTTTGTGAGTGTTCTGGAAGTTCCGTTGATTTGCTCTTTTTAATAAACCTTCAGGATGTTGTGTGTCTGTATTCCTGTGACTGTTGATTCTTGCTTTACTACCAGTCTCCCTTCCACGTGTCCTTGGATTTCCTGTCTTTTTATTATGTGCCAGAAAGACGTCTTTTTTATATTCTTACCTACTTTATATATTTATATTTTCTCGTTACGTGAGTATTCGGGTTTCTTCTCTTCGCTCTTTTACTGTTTTATCATTCTTTTTTTTTCTCTCTCCCTCTCTCTCAAACACACACACAAAAAAAAAAACACACACACATGGCCTTTTCCTTTATTTTTTCTTTCTTTCTTTTTCACTTACAATTTCTCTCATTATTCCGTTTCATGAACAAATTGTTATTTTTTCACTTCCTCTTCCTCCCTCTTTATCCTTGGTTCTTTTCCTTCATCTTCCATTAATAAGCACGTCCTCTTTTTTTCCTTCCTTTCCCATAATTCGTCTCATTCTCTTCCCTCCGTGAATACATATTTCTCTTTCTTGCTGGCTCCTCTTCCTTCTACTCCATCCTTCGCGCTTTCCCTTCATCTTTCATCGGCACGTTCTCTCCCCTCCCTCCTTGCCTCTCCTCATCCCCATCCCTTCACCATTCCTCCCCCTCCCGCTCTCCCCCCCGCCCCTCCACCGCTGGGCTCTGGTGCCATAAAACACAAGGCAACGCGTGAGGCGGGGCGCGATACGGGTGTTAAGAAGAGCATTTGCATGACGGTGCATGATGGTCGGCGGTACAGGATTCATCACCTCCTCGGCGGGGCCTCTCGTGAGTCAATAGTTAATGCCAACCCCATCCAGCATCCCGCAGCCCTACCGCCCTCCTGCAGCCCTACCGCCCTCCTGCAGCCCTACCGCCTTACCGCCCGCCCACCCGCCCGCCCGCCAGCCAAGCGGGGCGCGTGACATCAGCATCGTTCACCTGCTGATGGTTCTCTTCCACCGCGGGATTTCACCTTTCTCCTCCATTATTTCATGGGTATGCTGTAAAACTGGTTGAGGATTTAATATATGCGAGCAAAAGGTCCGCTAAGAATGCCCTGCAAAGACGGAAAGGAGTTAGACAAAGGGAAGTGTGTTAATATCGTTTTCCTTAGTGACCTGATTCTCCTGTTGCGAAAGTTTTGCAAAAATGGAAGGAAGGAGATGGTAGAGGAAATGTAAGGAACACAAGCACTTCTATCACGAGTCTATCGATGGTGACGTGATTGTTTTACTTTATCATGTTTAGTTCATTACTTAATTAATTTACTTCCTCGGATGTTTGTTTATTACTTTCGTTTATGTCTGATCATTATTCTCAAGAGCACTCACTACACACGGCAGCTGCAAGACGAATCAGTACATACAAGTGCAAACACACACGCACACGCACACACACACACACACACACACACACACACACACACACACACACACACATACACACACACACACACACACAGAGAAAAGAAATGAAGCATACACAGATAGGAAGAATCAATAAACAACATAGTGATACACGCACATAAAGCAACACTATACCCAGCAGACAAACAGATGTACAGCAAGTATTGATAAAAAATCACGTAATATATCACACACACACAAAAAACTACCCCTACCCCCCTCCCAAAAAAAACTCCCCCCCCCCTCGCTCCAGAAACCGGTTGTGTTGCCGTCTCCGTTTCGCTTCCTCGCTCTAATTTATTGTTCTGTCGGAAGTGTCGGAGGTCGGTTCCCACGTTTAACGCCGTGACTCGCGCCTCCCACGTGCCGCCGACGGGGAGGAGGAAGAGGAGAGGAAAGGTCAAATAATGATAATATTAACATAACACGGAAAGGTGTGCTGTGGCAGGGAAGAAGGTGAAGAGGTGACTTCCTTCTGCAGGAACGGAGATGACGATGAAGGGAGAGAGCGAGGAATATACTTGTGTTGAGAGATAGACACCTAGAAAGTAAAAAAGAGAAAGAGAGGGAGATGATAGCGTTAGAGATAATACATATCCTTAGGTTTATTCAGACAGTACTATTATGAAAATATAATATAGATGAATAGCAAACTGTAATGTCTTTATTTACTCTGAAAGATGATTGATAGATCGAGTTACAACTAAAAGAGAAAGAAAACATACGCATAGTGGAAGATATGATCGAAATAACACGGAAGAGGAATAAAAAAGAGAGGAGACGCAGAAACATTGTTGTTGCTCGTGATGGTGACGAAGGGAAAGCAGGAAGTGGAAGACATGAAAACTTAAATAAGACGACGGAGAGGGAAGAAAAAAAGAGGAGGAGGAGGAGGAGGAGGAGGAGGAGGAGGAGGAGGAGGAGGAGGAGGAGGAGGAGGAGGAGGAGGAGGAGGAGGAGGGTGGTACAAGGCGGATGGGGGTTATCATGGATGTCAGAGAGCAGAGGAGCAGAGGAGCAGCGTCCAGATGGTGTGGGAAGGAGCGTAAAAGTACCATCACTGCCTGAGGGAGGAGGTCGCCACCGAAGAGAATCGAGTAGGAGGAGGAGGAGGAGGAGGAGGAGGAGGAGGAGGAGGAGGAGGAGGAGGAGGAGGAGGAGGAGGAGGAGGAGAGGCAAGGGTCACGAGCGCACACTGAGAACAGGGAATCAAAGAATAGAGAGACTGAGCGAGGAGCAAAGGGATAGAGGGGAGGAAAGGGACCGGATATACTCTTGGTAGGTGGGTCGAGGCGAGGGAATAAGTAAGGGGGGGAGTGCTGGCCAGAGGGAACCGACTTGACCCCGACCCTGAGTTCCATAATTCATGGCCCCGTCTGGATGTAATGGCCCCAGATGGCCCGCGTGGGGCCCCAATCAATCATTGGAATATGATAGATTCTGCAGGCAGTAAAATCACTGTTCTGAATGCGAAATTAGACTTGGAACAGCGAGTGCGTACACCATGGCCCCCTCCCCTTTCCCCCTCCCACCTCCTCCACCCCTCCCCCATATGGAAATCATCGTTCACTTCCTTTATTCTCTTGGTATATTATTATTATTATTTATTTTTTGCACGCCTGGATAGTCAACCTTGTTATATACCTTCATTTTTCCTCCGCCACGCTATCAATAACCTTCGTGACAGCCAGATAATACGCTCAAGACTTCTGCCAATTTGACGGGAAAAAATATTAAAGTTCTTTCGAAACATAAGTTCGGTAAAGACGCACAGAAAGTATCGTTCGAGACAGAACACGGTTCCTGCAACGCACTAGCGACGCACCAGGCAGCTAAGAAGCCCAAGGAAACAGATGCAGAGACAAGTTTTGAGACATCTTGCAGCCTCATTATAAATAACTAGATTCTTTCAGACTAAGCCAACTCTCCTTCCTTTCTCAGTCACGTTAAGGTGGAAACAAATTTTCATGCCAGCCGCCAGACTTGATACACTGGTACACATTCTGACCAAGAAGCAGCGACGATACAGTAATTATCGATGCATTACTGTAGTTTATTTTCCTAAGAGAGGAAGCCATCTCCTTTAACTAAGGGAGATCTGCGCCCTTGACTGGCTTGAATTATATGATGTCAAGGGTCCTCTGTCACGCCTCCTGCGAGCTTATCAGACTCATCCAGGAACAGAGAACAAGGTTATACATCAAAGTATATTGGATCAAATCTGTGTGACAGCAGCGGCAAGGAACCACCGAAATGTTAACTATGTGTCTGTTGGTTGACCTTAATTCATCACAGCCGCCGTCAATAGGTGACAGAGTTTATTACTCACGTCAGTGCACGGCAGCCATCAAAGAGAGAAGCATCACAGTTTCTTCTACATCTTGAAAGGAAGATTTATCAATGGAATAAAAAGGCTGCTGCTTCTCCCTCGACTACGATATGTATCTGTACCGTCCAAACGCGTCTCGTTGTTCCACGCATCTAACGAGGTTACATAAATAAGTGGAGTTCTTTGCCAATCCTCTCCCTCCAGCGGCCTCTGCTTAGACCACCCTCGTCCATCAGCCTCAGGCAATTAACACCACGGTCGGGCTAAGGCGCAGACCGCATGCAGTAAAAATAATCACAAAGCCTTGGCCGGGGGTTGGGAGCCACACCTATCATACATCTCGCTGCTCATGCACATTAAACGCAGGACATGAAGGAATTGGCGCAGCGAGATGCTATATCCCTCACCTGCCGCGGCGCGTCAGGAGGATGCACGCAGGTGACGTGACCAGCATCTAGCGGCGACGGTGTTCAGAGATGCATGTCCTCCGCCTCTACCCTCCTGGCACCTCTCAACCTTTATCTTTACTTTACTATCTTTCTATAAATATATATCGAACAGTGTTTCTCGAATACACTCGCTAGAGGAACCCAAGTGCGAAGAAGAAAAAATAAACAATATATTTCAAACGAAAATAAACAAGTAAGTGTGTGTCGATTTGGACCACATCAACAAATGTACACCGACGATTAGAACCAGGAGGGAGAGGAGGAGGAGGAGGAGGAGGAGGAGGAGGAGGAGGAGGAGGAGGAGGAGGAGGAGGAGGAGGAGGAGGAGGAGGAGGCTGGGAAGAAATAGAAGGATGAATAAGAGCAAGAGGAGGAGGAAGAAGATAAGAAATAGGAGGAGGAATAGAAGGAGGAGGAGGAAGAGGACTGACCAGCAAATAGCACTTAAACACCAATTCTTAGGAGGTAAAAAGCGGCGTAGATGTGACGCTACGACAGATTAATCAAGTACAGGAGACGACCAAGGCATTGACAGGAGAGGAAACAAAAGGTGGGGCGCCTCGTTTAATGGGTTGGCGGTGAGGTGACGGGGCAGCAAGGAGTATGTGAACTATGCATAAATCTTCCCCGATGAAGCCAAAAGATTCGCGGGCGGCGGAGAAAATGAGAGGCGGGAATGAGTCTGGTTTTGGGCTTTACTACCGATAATTCTCCACTAGACGCACGTACACGCCACCTTCTTAGACACATTTAAACGCACACTCGCCTGCCAACACGCACACACACTCACAGGTATACGTACAGACGCGCCTCCTGACACGAGAGGTGGGTTGGGTTCCTATCACATCGACCCCTTTTTGGAGGTTCGGTGATTGGCGTAAAGGCTATAATGATATAGTAAGGCAGCGCTTCGATGAAACCTGAGACATGCTAAATGGTAGGGTGGCGGCGCCGATTCGTCTTGAAGCATCATCTGCCTATCTGTTGTTGTTGCCTCTAGACAGCCTCAACGATGGATTGTACAATATTTTTTTCTCTCTCTCGTCTCAAGAAGGTGAAATTTGACTCGCCTGTTGACTGGGCAGGTGGGCTGGTAATCACCTGTGCTCACCCTGCTCACCTCACTCTCACCTTAACCTGGACGAAAAATATGTTTATGATGCTCTGCCTTATACGAGATCGTTCGCTGTTTCCGTCTTGTACTCTTGATGCAAAGTAACTGTGCTGACCTTACATATTTCTCGGTTTACAGTATACTTAATGCGAATAAATTACTAATTTACTATTACTTAGCAAAATAAAGTGTTTTTACTCTCGTGCGTGTGGAGTTGAGATGTATATGGATGCAAGTGTTTAATTAAATTCTGATTAATAAACCCAATCTTCATTATCTGGATTATCTTTCCATAATATACTTCCTCTCACCACAGCTTAATGTAATCGGTTTTAGCCTCGCCAAATCTACTTACACGTTCGCGTCTTGTCTCATATCTCAAGACTGAAGGCTCGGAGTGCAAGTCCACAGCCCAACACGAGGTAGAAGCACGGCACCTTACTACACTACACGTACAGCCATCAGCTCTTCCTCTCTACTGTCTTTCTTTCCTATTCTTAACATGCACACACACACCATGCCCCTTCCCCTTTACAGCACCTCAGTCCCTCACACACCACATGACCCTCACTAACGAGCACTTACTCCCTCATTCACTCCAGCAGCACAATGACTTCTACACTATATGAAAAAAAAAACATCCTTGCTCTGTCCGTTCCTTCCTACGTGTTCGTCATGGTTCTTCACGCCCAGGACGTAACAAAACAGACGTGACGGCCGCCCAGACACGGTCACGGGCCCCGAGCGAGCCTCCCGCAGCCTGCTGGAAGTGTGGAGGCGTGAGGGAAGAAAGAAGAAAACAGAGGGAAGAAGAGGAATAATGGAAAAGATGAACAGAAGAATAGGAAAAGATTATCATTACTTCTTTCACTGAACCTTTAGACGCTCAAAAATTATAACTTAGAAATAAAAGACACTGAGAAACAAATAGCAAACTAATAACTTATAATTATTCATTTCAACGGTGTCTTGCTGTTCTTGATGTCATTATGGGAGATAAAATCGACAAAGGGAGGGAGAGAAAGTGGAAGAGAAGAAAAGAAGAGGCATGACAAAGGAGATGGGAGGCAGGAGGTGAATGGAGGGGGAGGGAAGGGGAAGGACATTGTAAAGTGGCATACCTACATAAATGCATAATAGACTTGCATATATTAATGTTTTCCATACAGCCAGCATTAATACACTCGAGCCTGCATACAAACAAAGCCACGCATACATCCATACATGCATGGCTACACGGGAAGGCCTGTTCGTATTATACACCGGGAAAGTAAGTGGACCAATATGTACATATTGGTCCACTTACTTTCCCGGTGGTGGATTTAATAATTCACTAATGTTGATGAAAAATATATCAGATATTCCTTATAACAATACCAATTGATAGATAAAGCACCCTGTTCAATTGGAATCTTAGTTTAGTAGCTAATATTTTTGGTTTGATTGTATAATTTTTTTAGTAAATAACTATTTTTCATGAGATACATACCCATCAGATATAACAAAGAGTTATGTTGAAAAATCATAAATATTTTTCTCTTCTTTTTAAACCATATCCCATTCCAATCTTGCGTCTAGTTCGTTTTTTTCATTATTTATAATGTACGTACATACATACATAAATACATAGCTACATATGTACACGTCATGCATACATAACACGCTTCATTACAAAGGGAAGTAAGCTTGCAATGATTCAAACAGGTGTATGGACAGTGGAATACATGACTCACACACACACACACCCACTTACACTCACACACACACGCACACACGCGCACACACACACACACACACACACACACACACACACACACACACACACACACACACACACTGGTGGTTTTGGTATCATTCTGGGCCTCACGTTGCCGGCCGAGAAGGACATGAGAGCACAACCATAAACATGCGAAGAGGCGCCAGGCCGAGGAAATGTTGCTGTAAATCATGAGGCGAGGAAGAGAAAGGTCACGGGAGGGAAGGAAGGGCTGAGAAGAAGAGAAGGGGAAGGTGAAGAAGAAGGAAGAAGGAGAGGAAGGAAAGGTCAGAGGAGGGAAGGGAGGCGGGTCACATCCCCGGCCTATTGATCAAGGTGATGACCCCCAGAGTTTTGTTTTTCTTTCCGCACCATCCCGGCGCCGCCTGTCAGCCTCTGCGTGCGGGTGGGGCGTCGACGCGTGAGGGAGCGAGCCGGGTGTGAACTGAAGAATTGCAGTGCAGACCACGGAATTGTAGTGTCCGTTTTGAGAGGAATTATAGAATGTATTGTGCCTGGATTTAGGAATAACAGTGTGCTTGGGGATGATGCAGCGATTGCCGTGTGAGACCTGCGTATTACATGACCCGACATATGTTAAGTTTTTCCTCCCCCCTCAGCCGACCCCTTCATGTCCACGCCAACGTGTACGTGGGTAGTTATAAGGCTGACGGGAGGCGGCACGTCACGATCAGAAGGACGGGTGTTGTTTCTTGCCTTGGCTGCGACGCCGGCGGTTAGGTGTTCGTTTTGAGAGAGAGAGAGAGAGAGAGAGAGAGAGAGAGAGAGAGAGAGAGAGAGAGAGAGAGAGAGAGAGAGAGAGAGAGAGAGAGAGAGAGAGAGAGAGAGAGAGAGAGAGAGAGGTTGGGTGGCAGATAGACATACAGACGGACAAAAATACACATACACATACAAACATACATACGGTAGAGACACAGACACACAGACAAAGAAACAAAAACAAAGACAAACAAAGAAGACATGACTGATGTAAATGATGTACTATTCTTCCGTCAGGTTGCAACACACGCCAGACGATACAAGTGTCTGGGTGGAAGACGTATCAACACATCTGATCATCAACTTATTCCCTCGTGTTTGGAACTCTCCTAATGCATCGTGTTGTAGCCTCATTTTCATAAGCTTGTTTTTTTACCCCTTGTAGAGTCTCAATTTGATGTGGAAAAGATGAGAAAGCATAATCGAAGTAGTGTTGCTGTAAAAGGTGAATACAAAGCTGAAAGTCTTACGTTCTCTGCACTACTCTTCACCGCGGCGTTCTTGTGTGTCTGGTCCTTGCGTCTGTTAAATAAGGACTTTTAACTCGGAACGGAGAGGCAAGTGGATATTTTCACTGCAGATAACACTTTTGAAATGCCTCAACTCTACCTCAGTCCATTCTACCTCACTCCAAAAAACATTGCATCCATGTCCATAAAACGACCCTCGCACGTCACTTGGCGGAGCGTTGACTTGGCTACAGATGGCTGTGTCCGCCGCAGCTGTGGTACTGTGGTGGGAAGGCAAGGCTTGGCGACGAAGCAGATGAACACTTAACTCTATTCTCTTGCACCAAATGTACTAATGCATTTCATTAAACATGAGGTACATTACTGGATGCAGAAAACACACATAATAATAATGAAACATCCTGTACACTCAACATTGAAAAGACAATTAAAACAGGACGGTAGGAATAGGTTGTTTTTGTGTTGACACGTTCTTGTTCTTTGAACTTTGTCGTACATTGCAATACATTTTTAGTGACTTCATCATAACATTTTTGTAATAAACACTATTTCACCATAAAATAAAGCACATTGAGTCACTTATACTCGGCAAGCCAGAGTGAAACAGTGTTTAATATATAAATAATCGCAAAACTGAGTCCACCATCGTGTTCTTGGTGCCCACGAATAAATAACAATTTTCCCCACATTCAAAAATAGTAACATTTTAAGCTAAAATTTTAGTGCTTCCCAGATACGCTTGTCACAAACGGTTTGAGTCACAAATGGTTTGAGTCGGAAATGGTCTGATTACCAAAAAGACTGGTGCATAAAAATTTTGAGTATGAAATGTCTTTAGTACCTATCGCCCGAGTATCAAATGACCTGTAACCATCAAGAACACCCCAGCACCGCCGCCTCCTCGTCTGCGTGACTCCGAATCGTCTTCTCAATAGTCAAACAGAGGAAATAATTAGATGCATAACTGGGCTCCGGTGGGCCGTGGATGGAGGCGTGATAAGACAGTGACTTGTAGAGAGGAAGAGGAGGAAGAGGAGGAGGAGGAGGAGGAGGAGGAGGAGGAGGAGGAGGAGGAGGAGGAGGAGGAGGAGGAGGAGGAGGAAGAGGAGGAGGAGAAGGAAGAGGAGGAGGAGGAGCAAGAAGAGGAGGAGGTAATGGAAGAAGAAAGACAAAAGAAGAAAAAGTAAGAAAAAACAAGAAAAGGTAGAGAGAAAAGGAGAAGCACCAGGAGGAGGAAGAATAGCAGGTAGAGGAAGAGAGGAGAGGAGAGGAGGAGGAGACTTGAAGGGTGTAGGGGAATGCAGGGTGAAAGGTCAAGTATTGGTTGGTGGCTGCATGGAAGGTGGAGAAAAGAGAGGAAAGAAAGGGAGGCAGGTCAGTGGAAGGGTGGAGTCTGAGAGAAGGGTGGAGGAAGGAGTGTGGACAGAGAAGGAGATCAAGTGTGTAGCGATGGAGAAGTGTAGCCAGGCAGGGTTGAGAGAGAGAGAGAGAGAGAGAGAGAGAGAGAGAGAGAGAGAGAGAGAGAGAGAGAGAGAGAGAGAGAGAGAGAGAGAGAGATCAATTGCCTTAACATGGGAGAGAGCGACGGTAGCAAAGACGTGAGGAGATTCGTTGACTTACAATGTTGAACTGAAAGCAAGATAAAGAAAAATTGTCTGCCAAATGCAAAACGGTGAAGGTGTTGCCTAAGAAATACAACGAAGCCAAGTATGGAGGACAAAGGGGCCGGAGAGGTGGACCGTAATGGAGGCATCTGTACCCATTTATGTACAGAGAAAATGGTGACGGTCACAGTATATTGATTAAAAGAGAAGCAAGAAGTGTGTAAGAGGTAAACGCTGCAATGTAACAGAAGCCGAGAAACATGTGTGTGAAGGAAGATATACGTAAATGGAGGTGTAAGCAACCAATGATTACTGATAACTTCTGGGCGCAGTGTAACCTTAGACGGGAGTGAATGGAAAGTGCAACGTAGGAGACAGCACCGATAAACCAACACCATTGAAAAGAAAGAAGGAATGAAAGAAAGAATGAAAGAAAGAATGAAAGAAGTCCCTTAAGAGTAAACAGTGGATGATAATATAACTGTGACTATAATGGACCGAGTCAAAGAGGTTTTAAAGAAAGCCATTAATGAAACAAAGGATGAAATATGGATGAATAATGAAGGATTCTTTAGATTATTGATCTTCCTCACAACTCGAAATTCATCTGTCTCTCATTCTACATGATTGACGTCCCTCTTCTCTCTTCATCTTCCCTCCCTCCCCCCTACCTCCCTTCCCTTAACCATCATTTCCTTTCACCCAAGAGATGACTTCCCTCCTATCTTCCCGCCACTCCTCTCATATGCCTCTCTCTTCGCCTTCTGCCTTCCTCTTTACCCTTTATAATTCCCTTCCACCTTCCCTTCCCCACTTAGTCATGATGATCCTTGGCCCGAGTTAAGGACAGGACACCTAATTTGGATCCTAGCTTCTATGTGAGCTTTTTCGAGGCAATTATATTCAATAGTAAGAAAAATACTTTTCTTTCCTTATCTTTCAGACGACAATTTCGGCGACAGCACCTGATTGTGGTTACTCCCATTATTAGGCCCCAAAGATGCACCAGTACTAATAGTATAGTATAGTATCTTCAAATATTTTCGTTCTTAACCATAAAATTTCCATGTCCTTATTTTCTACAAGATACTACCAATTTCAGATGTGTTTTTCCCATTTAATCTGTACCAAATACGACTGAAACCGATAGTTCATGTTTTTTCCTTCGAAATGTTTCCTACCGGCTCGTTCTTAGAGGGAGAGGAGGGCAGGAAGGAACCTTACTCTATCATATCCTGATCTCCCACACGTAGTTCACTATTAATAGTATATAACTCAACAGATACACTCATTATAGACTAACAAATCTCCTGGATCTGTTCAAAACTATGTAATCTTATGTAATCCCTCTTTCCTCTTCTTCCTCCTTCCTCTTTCTCCCTCCTATTTCCCTTGCACCTCCTTTCCTCCCTGCACATTCCTCCCCTCGACCTCCACCTCCCTACACTCCTCCATTCCCTAACCAAACAAAGGACTTCCCTCCTTCACTCCTTTTTCCATCCTTTTTCTCTTTTCCTGCAGCCCCTCAGTTCTTCTTCTTGTCCTTCGATATTCTTCCCATTTCCTTATCTTTTCTCCTTCATTCCTACTGCCACTTTTATTAATCTTCCTCCTATTCAATACATCTATGTCTCTACTTCCTTTATTCCTTTGTACTCACAATCTTTACTTAATTCTCACCTTGTAATTGCTGTCTTACTTTCCTTCATACATATCTTCACTCTCACGTTTCTTCTCCCTTCTTGCCTTTCCACAATCCATCCTTTCCTATCCCTTTT
>JAXIVD010000064.1:240000-292500 GCA_036785275.1 Cancer borealis
TATTGTGAGTTGTATATGTATAGTATATATATATATATATATATATATATATATATATATATATATATATATATATATATATATATATATATATACATATATATATATATATATATATATATATATATATATATATATATATATATATATATATATATATATATACAAAACACAATTCCAACTTCCTTGAGTCTTATAAGGCGAAGAGAAACTTAAGTCACAATCGAAAGGAGGAAGGATTAATGGCCGTCCCAGCCTAATGCAAACGGTGCAGTCACCTTTTCTTAAGGATTGGAATGCACTTTAATTATCACAACATAATTTGCGAGGAGGAGAATTATTGATATAACGAAGTTCATTCATCAGGTGTCCGGGAGCTCACGACACCATTATGTGACCCCACGACGCCTGGGATCACCTGGTCATTATCTGCGACCCAAGGCTCCTCACTCCCTCCTGTTCCCGGTGTAAGGAGTCACCGATTACTTCTTCTGCAGCCACTGCAATTTACACCCAAAGACTCATCTTTGCTCCTGTGTTCGCCGCGGGCCACAGCCTAACAGTCGCAGGGTCAAGGTTATCCCTGCCCGGCGGGGTCAGCTGGAGGCACCACCGAGGGTCTGCCTGTTCTCACCTGCCAAGCATCACCTGTCTTCAGCCACCTGGGACTTGCGAGTCTAGTCGAGTAATCCTGCCGATTCCCACGATCTCTGCAACCCTGTATGCAAAGGCGGGCCGCGTCCAACGTTCCTCGGAGTACGTGTGCTGACGCCTCAAGCAGTGGGGGTCGCGCCCTCAGAACACCTCCCTCCCACCCCGTGCATTAGTCCCTCCCCCACACTCCCTCTACTCTCCCACATTTATTACCTCCCGCCACCTCCACTTGTTCCTCCTCGCCCCATCCATCTGCGCCTGCCCGCACCCTTCCTTACCACCTTCCTCACCTCCTTCTTCTCCCCTTCCCAGTTCCTCTGCATCATGTCTTGCTCTATCATCGCTACATACTGCTTCGTCTCTCTCACACATATTTTTTTATGTTTTTTCTCATTTACCATCAATCATAACTAGATTCACAACTGTCACTATCAGCTTATCTCTTTATATACCACACTATATGATAATTTTCCCAATCTTTACATTACTGCCATTGTGTTCACCTTATGTCTCTTATTTGCATCTTCAACACCACTAATCTTCCTCGCCTACTGTCCACACCTTCCATTACCTGGCGTCTCCACTTTTTCCTCGCCTGTCTTGGTTACCCTCGACCCCTCTCCGGGCGATTCATCACTTTGCCATCATCATCACATTACTCAGTAACACCTCGTGACCCTCGCCCACCACTGCCTTGCCGCTAATGTTCCCGAGGCACCACCATGTTCGCCAAACATGGCTACCCTCGCCTCTCCATATCATGCATACAAACACGTATTTACTTTCCCACATCCCTGCTGGATCTAAACATTTTTCCTTCTTCTTGCACGGTTTTCTTTTACTTTATCTTTTTTTTTTCACTGCCAAGTTTTAGTCGTCCATAAAACGCTTTAATGAATCTGGCTCGCACAGATGCCCCCAGCGCGCGTGGGTTGTAAATGATCCTCTCCTCACGTTTGTTATTAAGTCTCAGTGTCATAAGACTGATTTGATTTTCACTCTTCGCATCCCACCCAGAATGCAACACTACCGCCAACACAGCCACCCCTGCATCAGGCCGCGCACTTCATTACGTCACTCGACACGCCGCACTGGAATCGCCTTATATTTTTAAGATTTTCTCTATGCAAAATCATGCGACCCCTCGACCTCTGCTCTGCTGCGCCTTGGCCTCGCGCTGCAGGGAAGGGAAGGAGGGGGTAGAAGCAGCCCTGTTAGACTCTCGACGTGGCTGACAACCTCCTTTATATTACTCTGCCATCAGCACCACGGCAAGCTTAATGGTGGATGATGTACAGCTAATTATGCTTCTTCCTGCTCATGACTGCTCTCACACGGCGCCATTTGTCATGATTACTCCCTGCCCTACTTCATGCTCTTCCTCCCTCCCTCTCTCTCTCTCTCTTCCTCTCTCTTTCTCTCTGTCTGACTCCCTCTCTCCCTCTCCCCTACACTCTTCCTTATCTCTGTGCTATAATTCTTCATTTTTCGTCCGTTTTTTTCGTTCCCAGGTCAAAGGTTATCGGTTACTTATGTATATTACTAAAATGAACCTCACGTTCTTATCTTACTGGAAGGTGAGTCTCGTGGGTTCTTTTTTTTAAGAGTTTTTGCTAATTTTTCGTTTTTCTTTTTTTCCTTTTTACGTTCATTTAACTCTGTTTTACCTGTTGTTCTTTTTTATAGCATTTTTTTTTCATTCCCTTATTTCCACACACTTGCATTACCTTCTCTTCCGTCACCATCACGCCTTTCCCTTGTCCTCACTTCTCTTGTTCTCACTTCTCCTACATACATACATACATACATTCTTTTCTACCCATTACCTTGCACTGGTTTACATCTCTCTCACACTCTCTCACTCTCTCTCTCTCTCTCTCTCTCTCTCTCTCTCTCTCTCTCTCTCTCTTTCTCTCTCTCTCTCTCTCTCTCGCCTTGCCTGCCCCCATTGACCACCATTATAAGCTCAAGCTCCTCCATCAGTCAAGGTAATTTATAATGCAGCGTGCTAACAGGAGCTTTGATTTACGTTCTCCTTCCATTACAGTTGCCTTTCATTATAGGGTTCGAAGCCGCGTCCAGCCATCCAGCATCGTCCTTCATACAACGTAACGACGGAGTATTTATTATGTATGCACTCCTCACTTCATAGCTATCCTCTAATTACCGCCGTTAAATAAACACTTTAATACCGTGTGAAGTGTGGAGGGAGATTAAGTATTTATCTATTTATTTATTTATCAACGTGAATTTTTTCTTGTACCTATTAAAAAAGATGTTTGGTGCCTTCTCTTTTCTTCTTTTTTATGTACTCTTTGTTTTTTATGTTCATTCTTTCTCCTATTTTCTTCCTCCTCCCCCTCCTCCTCCTCCCCCTCCTCCTCCTCCCCCTCCTCCTCCTCCCTCCTCCTCCTCCTCCTCCTCCGTTGCCGCTTTGCCGAAACACAGACACAACTTCATCAGCGGCTTGGTCATCGCCGCTGACTTGCAAATTTCGTTTAACATCCCTGAAACAAATCTTCGTTGCGTGTACCAGGAAGCGGGATAATTCTTCCTCTCATTACTTAGTTGCGTTAAGGCCTGACGTGCGTGTTTATTCCTCCGGATGGGCATGCGAAAAAAAAGAAAACTTCAATTTTCCTTTATATTTCCTCATAATTCAAGACTGTTTTTCAAGCTGGACGGCTCATTCTACTACTACCTTAGTTTACCGTCCCGCTGAAGAAAACGATAATTTCTACAAGAGCCAAAAACACAATGGATCTTCTCTTATTTAATTACTATCATTAACATCGTAACATAAACCTTTGTGAAGAGAAAGAGAAAGAGAGAGGGAGAGAGAGAGAGAGAGAGAGAGAGAGAGAGAGAGAGAGAGAGAGAGAGAGAGAGAGAGAGAGAGAGAGTTAAGTACTTAGTAAGTGCTAATAAAGATGAGGAAAGCATAATTCACATTCTGAAAGGCCAAATAAGAAGAAGCAACACCAGCAGGAGGTTAGGGATAGAGGGAGAGGAAGGAAGGGATGGAGGAGAAGAGAAGAAAAGAGGAATGGCAAGAAAGGAAGAAGATACAAAAGAAAGCAAAGAAAGGAAAGAACCATACAAATGAAAAATAGAAAGCTACAGGGAGGAGAGAGATAGATAATAGAGAGGAAAGACATGAAAGGAGGAGATAAATGGGAAGAACAAGGAGATAAAGTTAAACAAAGACGTAAAATGTAAGAAGGAAGGAGGGACGGGAGGGAGTGAAGGAGGAGGAGGAAGAAAATGTGTTAGCAGTGAAGGGGAGTGATTGAAGAGAGATGGGGGAGGAGAGAATGGAAGGAGAGATGGGGAGGAGAGAAGGGGGAGGAGAGATGGGGAGGCGAGATGCAGTGATGGGGCTTCTGAGGGAGGAAAGGAAAGGGAAGCTGGAAAGGTGAAGGGGTAGAGTTTCATTGAGGGAAATGGACGAGAGGTTTAAATTCGAGTAAGATAAGGGGAAGAAAGAGGAGAGAGGACCTGGCGTCTCTCTCTCTCTCTCTCTCTCTCTCTCTCTCTCTCTCTCTCTCTCTCTCTCTCTCTCTCTCTCTCTCTCTCTTTCTCAGTGCCCAATTAGATTTGAAGCATCAGTGAATTTTAAGACATTTCTCCCAAAAAATTTAAGTAAAGCTATAAATTTGAAGATAAAAAAAGCCACATTAATCAATCCTGAGTGTCATTAGCAATTAAAAACAAAAATAAATCATACAAAAATATCCATCAAAGTGAGTCGCCACATTACCAATATTTCTGCTCCACCCTGTAATTACCGTCAGGAGTACCCGCTCGTCACCGTCCCCCCCCTCCGCTATTGTCATTAAGTCCCCGCCCCTGAAGCAGCCCTATGGTGGCATTGCGGGCCCGCCGAGGACCCTCCATTCTGTTCCTCATTAGCGGCACTTCACGCTCTGTCAAGTGTCCATTTAGATTTTTTATATAGTTAATTTTCTTGTTGACTTCCATGAGGCCGCCCGTCCCTGCCTGCCTGTGTGTGTGTGTGTGTGTGTGTGTGTGTGTGTGTGTGTGTGTGTGTGTGTGTGTGTGTGTGTGGCCTCGGCTCATACCCCTGCCAGCTCTCACCACTCTCTCTCTCTCTCTCTCTCTCTCTCTCTCTCTCTCTCTCTCTCTCTCTCTCTCTCTCTCTCTCTCTCAAACTGATTCGCCCCGGCACCAAGGGAAATAATTCACTTTAAAGGTCAGAAAGTAAATCATAACAAAGAAAATCAAATGAGAAAGAAATTAGAGAGTAACTTTCCGTTTGACAGATGCTCCTTGAGATATAATAAATCTCATGGTGTAACCCTGACCCTCGCACGCCCCCGACTCCTCCGCCCGCCAGGTGCGCCCCTCGGCACACCTGGGCGGGTTGCCAGTCACCCAGGCATTGTGGTCCCGCCAGGAAGGTTTACGGGTCTTCCGCCTCCTGTTGGAGGTAATATGTTTTATGCCAACTCCAAATAAGATGCCGAATGCGATGTTTTAAGGGCAAAGGCAGCGTGTAAGGAGCACTTTCATTGATGGTCTTTCTCAATGTGGAAATATGAGACGGTTTTATTTATATTTACGCCTCATGATATTGTCCTTTATAAACACCCTGTCTCGTATATACGTTTTTTTTACGCTAAAATATCTTAATCTTTAAGTCTGTAATATGTTATATGTGTATACTTATGATTTATACATACATAAATACATCGCTACAAACATACATGCATACATATATATATATATATATATATATATATATATATATATATATATATATATATATATATATATATATATATATATATATATATAATTATATGATTGAATAAATAGTTTGTCTAATATTGAACGTCCAGTGTTATGAACATCCGCAACTGTGTCAGGGCGGAGTGGAGGCAGCGCCTTGGTGATTGATAAGTGATTGGTGTGTGTGTGTGTGTGTGTGTGTGTGTGTGTGTGTGTGTGTGTGTGTGTGTGTGTGTGTGTGTGTGTGTGTGTGTGTTTTTTTTTGTGTGTGTGTGTGTGTGTGTGTGTGTGTGTGTGTGTGTGTGTGTGTGTGTGTGTGTGTGACATCAATGTTCTGTGGTTTAGATATAAGTAGAACAAAATAGCTAATTGTACATAGATATAAATATGTAAGAACCTACTTTTAACAAATACAATCATGGTAATCTTACCTTGCAGTCCTGGAGGAGAGGTGACCAGCGTCTCGGAATCAAGTGTTAGGTTGTGTACACGCGGGTGGGTTTGGTGTTCCCTTGGAGGCACGCGTTTCGTGTGTGGTGTCAAGGAACACATAACGGATTGAACTACTTGAACAATAGTATGTTTAAGTTACACTCGCACAGTCAATAAAAGAAATGAATCTCACTGGTAACATTTACCAACAAAGGACCTGTGGTAAAGGTGACCTCGCAGCGCAAACCACAAACTTGTTAACGAGATAGGCGGCCATACTGGGGACCGAGTGGAGTGATGGCGTGGCACCCACACACGCACATACACGTAGTCACGTACAATCACGCTAGGAACCTTACACTTTATAACTGTGCTTATAGAAATATAAACCACTGCGATACTTCTACATTTAGAGTAATTTAGACACGTTTGCTGGATAAAACTCTTACAATAATCCAATTTTCACGAGCACGTGGTGTGGTCGCCGCCGAGATGACGCGGAGTAGAATACACTGCCTTGGAACACCTCCATGGGCTGTCGAGTGTCACTTGCTGCCACAAACCTTATCCTTGAACGTGGTTATGAATGACTGTCTACCATCATATCAAACAGTACATTAACAACTGTCTAGTTACCATGGAATTACTTCAGACGGCAAACTGAGTGTATAACGATAGTTATGAATGTACTACTTTATCTGCGCGTCAAAGTTATCCAGAAACACATGATTGTTATATGTGAACTTTATTAATCTATCTATTAACTTATCTCCAGGTGTCATGAAGCTGAATAAATTAACTCAATATTACAGTCGTTGGTGAGATGCATCTGAGATCACGTCACTATGAATGTGTGACGTGCAATAAATGTGTCGTTAAATACAGACGTGGCATTGTTACATCACTGAGCAGGCCACTCGGCGTGCTCAGATTGCTCCATTATTATGTGTAATATTTATTATATTTCATTAGTTTTCGTACCAATTTATATGTAACAATGGAAAAAAGATTATATGTGTCGGATCTAAGGATGTAGTAACTATTAAATATTATTGTAAGTGCTCTGAGGTACAAGTTTTGTGAATCATTCAGGTGGTGGATGGCAAGGCGGCGTCACAACATTTCCTTCCGCTTCATGATCTGTCTCCATCCCACATTTTGTTCCTTTATGGCTGGGTGGTGGTGTTGTGGTAATGTGGTGTAATGCAACAAGTGTGGTGGTGTTGGTGGTAACATGGATGGTAGTAGAAGGGATTATATATGCTGATTGTTATGGTGTATTGGTTGATATTAGTAATGCTTGGTTAGTAGTAGAGGTAGAATAATAGTGGTGGTGGTGGTAGCGGTGGTGGTGGTGGTCAGTCCCAGGCAGTCATGTGACTCAGCGGAGCAGCGTTAGGCTTAAAGCATTCAGAGCAAGCTTTTTCCCGTCTCCTCCCGACTTTCTGTTTCTTTCCCTGTGTGTTTCTAGCTTCTCTTGTATCTTTATCTGTATTACATCATATTTAACACCTCAATGAGTCCCACCATAGTAATAAAACTGATGAAGAAACACTCTTATTCTATCCGTGTATGAATGTATGTATGTATGTATGCATGTATGTATGTATGTATGTGTTTACCTTGACGTTCACTCTGACGTGGCAGGTTATATTTATCTTAATTTCTTACCTTATTTGCCTATTCACTTATCGCATCTTATTTTCACTTCTTGCTTTATTCAGTTATTTACTTACTTATTCACATGATGTCACCTTGTTTACGCAGCATTCACCTCTACCAAAAGAAAGAAAAAAATACGAATATAATAAAACATTTTCCATCTTGAATAGAAATATATTTTTTTTAGGGAATCTTATCTGCGACGATGATCTTGAGGGGGGAAAAAAAGCTTCAGTAATCCCTCCAGTGTTGGGTGTGAATGGCCCGCCGCACCACCAGTCATGTACACCTAAATTTGTAAATCCTACCTTTTCAGCAGCGCCAGTCAAGCACAATATGATTGACGCCTCAAGGGACGGCGAGGACGGCGTGGAAGGGACAGGGCGGGACGAGGCGGGACAGAGCGGGGCGGGTGAGCCTTTAGGAGTGTGGTTCAAGGCTGCACAAAAACGTTACTAAAATGTTCTTTGATGCAGAGTAATTATTTTTTGACAGGTTTGAGTTTTTTCCTCTTTTTTTATTATGATGGAGGAAAGGGATTTGGTGTTGTTTGTGAAGGAAAGTGTTACAAGGATATTATTTTGCAGAGCTGTTAATGCTCCTCATTTTGCTCCTCTTCCGACTATTACTACTACTACAACTACTACTACTATTACTAATACTACTACTACAACTACTACTACTACTACTACTACTACAACTACTGTTTCCAATTGTTTTAAATACTGTTTCCGATTACAGTTGTTTCCAGAATAATTCATTGTCATTATCATTATACTTACTTTCCTTAAAGTTACCTTCAGAAGTTCCGTAATCATCCCATACTTACCTATTTTTTGCTCAGAAGGGCTGTTTTTTTTTTCTCTCTTTCTCCATTATCCACCGTCAGAATCATTACAGCCCACCACCACAGCAGCGGCACAGCAACAGCACAGACCAGGGTGAGGTAAACACAGACAGCTCTTTTCGCTCTTTATTCCGGTGTTACGCTATGTACAAGTAGGGTGTGTGGTGTAGTACAAGCCTTCCCGATAGAAATTAATAGTATAAACAACAAAATAGAATTTCTCCCCGTGTGGAATTCTCACAAAATCGAAAAATCCACGTGTATTACATATATAATTATTTATTGCTTACATCCGACCCTGCCTGCGATCCCCATAGTGCCTGGCTGGCGGAGCGTCCTGACTGGCGACTAAAAAATCCAAAAGAGCACAAACTTTAAGCCGCTCTTCTCTGCCTCTGAAGCCACCTCGCCGCAGGACGCTCGCCACGCTCAGTCTGACCACCGGGTTCTCATTCTTTTAAAATACGTATTGAAAAAAAAATCCACTGAAGTAAAGGAGGATGATCTCCATATGTACATAATGTATAAAAAAAAAATGACAAGCCTTTATAAACAAAGTGAAGGATGACAGCGACTTTTTAAGGGGAGGGGATGGCATGGTGACGGAGGTGGAGGAGGATGTGGAGGAGTGGGAGGAGAAGGAAGAGGGGAGGGTGACGAAGCGGGAGTGACCATGACAGTGGACGATAGCAAGGGAGGGAGATGGTGACTTGTTCTCTCGCCTCCTCGCCGCTCAGGGAGATAAAAGATTGGTAAGTTTTGACAAGTTGATGAAAAAAACAAAAGTCTAAAAATTTGATCAACTTCTGATAGCATTGAAGTTTTCCTGAAGTTTCCTTCTGCAAATTTTTGATTAATTCTGATTATTTTACAAATTAATATTTGTAATTAACTGATTGGTGATTTTCTTTTCAATCACAGCTTCAGTTAATCGTCACTTGAGGGATTTTTTTTCTTCTCGCCAGTCAACTATCGTCCCTGAAAGACCGGGTTAGTTTCGCCTGGAAGGTGAGTGATTACGATAAATGACAACAACAACGAAAAAAATAAACAGATCTTTGAAGTCATCACATATAACATGACAAAAAAAAAGTATATAAAGATTATAAAAAATGACTATGAAATCCTTCCTCAGGTGACCGTGGTGGTGAGGAGGAACCTGGCCAACGCTTGGGAATAACAATGCTCTCTATATACAAGCTACGTATTAATCACCAACAATTTAGGCCTCACAGAATTATACACAAATAAATACTGAACCAACTCTATGCCCCTACCATCAAGGAAATGACTATAACATCCGACTTATTCATAATCTTTGGGTTAACACAGGTGTGGTTTGTAAAGGGGACGATGCAGCCTTGACAGCCGCTTCGGGTCTCCCTTGCAAAGCTACCACTCGTTCAAAGCTAAACTCTATACAGCATGTGTCGTTTATTATTAGCTTTAGCTTTTTCCTGCATATCTAGAAAAATATAAGTTGCAATGCTTTCGAACTGGAATGAAAAAAAATATCTACTTGTCTGAGGTAAACCTACGCAAGTACGTTTCTCTTTATGATGAACAGTTGTACAGTACATGGACAAATTTTCCGGCATAAGAATAATGAACAGAGTTGTAAGGAAACACTATGACTTGAAAATCTTGAGCGGGTTTTGTCTTTTGAAGGCCCGTTAAACTTAGGGCCAGGAAGCACCAAGCGCCAAATTCTGAAACGTAACTTGAAAAAGAAGAAGACAACTAAACTTCCGTTTTCTTTGCTTCTTCAACATTTGAAATAAATACAAACTCAAATATAACATGAAGTACAAGAATCTGAAATTAAGAAAATATTGATGTGTTTAATAATGAACACTTAGAAACATTATTTGAGATCAGAATTACGTTTTAGAATCTGGTCCTAGTAAGCGCATGCCTCGTGTTACAATGCGGAATGTCTGTGAACACCTACGAGAGGTCTCATTGGTCAACTAAGCAACAGCAACTACCATTGTCCATCGTCAGTTAACACTTTGGGATATTAGAGCACCTTTGTGGGTCCGGCTGTAGACTGCACTTAGTTAAGTCTCTTCTAGGATTGCCTCGCGTTCACGTGCAGAATTAGCTTGCGGCGCCGCGCCGCGAAGCCGCATCCATTTCTCAGCTGCACCACGTGTGTAGACCGTGGACACTTGGGAGTCATTTCATCCAACTACGCGAAGTTACACTCAAGTGACTAACTCGCGCTGGCTTGTGTCGGGGCTCACGCTGTCGCAGGTAATCACAAAAAATGGTCTTTGGGAAGGCTTATCCGCATTGCCTCCCAAGTTCACTATCAGTTCAATATTAACACAGCACTTCGTAGGGCTACCCAGAAGGTCCTCTGGGTGAGAGTACTGCAAGTCCCTGAGGTCATTGTATGCTTTCACTGGCCCGGTGAAGCCGAGGCAGCGCGTGAGAGTGAATGTGTCATCCCTTACTAACCCACGGAACTTGTCCAGCGTTCATTCTTGGTACACGGAAGACCTGTGGGCATGCCCAGAGGGATTAACTTTGGGTTGAGATTCTTTCTCGCAGGCTGAAGTGAGATCCTATTGGCCTGACGAGGCGGAGCTGGGCCGCCGCTCCTGCGTCTGGGAGTGGCAGTGGTCGCAGTGAAGGCAGACGTTGCATGCCCCCAGGCGACGTGCCAGGACGGAGCGAAGCTTGAGAGCAGGACCTAACTTCATGTTGATGCTGGAGGTGAGGTGCTCCTCCGTCAGCAGCGGCAGTGCTGAGCCATCGATACGTTGCTCACGGAACGCCTGAGGGAGAAAAAGAGTCATGGTTAACAGAGGTGTCTTAACGACGCCGTAATGGAGGGAGTTTCACAAGTGATGGACGTCAAGACTCGTTATCTTTGGCGTAAATGTATGTGGATCCATTACGCCATTAATAACGCATATAATGATCACTATTATCTATCTAACTTATTCCAAGTTGAGGAAAAAGTAATGCTGAAAAAATAACAAAGTAATGAATGCCATAAAAGTAATGAATAACAATAAGAGTGAAAAAAGGAAGGTTCTCCATCTTGGTGTTGGAAACATCAGGTGGCGTGGGTCCCGCCAGGAGCCTCGGCACCCAAGGAGTTCATTAACACCGCTTCGTGTCAGTGTCTTCCCTCGCGGCTGCAGTACAACCGTTCTGGTCAGTTTGTATGTAGATGAGGTGGTCGCTGCGGCTGCCACGGCCAACATCAAGTATAAAAACAGCGGCGGCGGGAGCGGCTGTGTGTGGGTCGCGGAATACAACTTTGTTTTACGACTCGCGTGCCGATGTCTGGCTCTTATGGATGTTAGGTATTGCGGCAGTGGAGAAAGTACAAGGAGGTACATGAAGTATTGCTGCATAATGTTTTATACAGGGCCGTCAACGATCTGCCAATGATGGTAGGGTAATGTTGGTGGCTCTCTGCTTGTTTACCCTGCGTCACCACCCCTGCCACCACCACCATCACCACCATGTCTAGCCACCATGACGCCTCGCCAACACCACCACCATTAACACCACGCCTTGCCACCACCGCCACCATCATCACTACCGCATACCAGCACTGTAGTCAAGAATCACTTCAAAGTAAACTCATCTGTAGGGCATAACATCTAGTCTTATAATTCTCTGAAGGATTGGTGTATATATAAAAAAAAAGATCAATTAGTAGTTTTCCTTTGTTTTTCTTTAATCAGGAAAAGACACTTGCAGGGATAACGTGTGTAAGGCCTCGCCAAGCACCATCACCTTTGAGGCGGGAACGATAGGCAAGCACCGCACGTAGCCAAGGATATATAAAAAAAAATCCCCCACTCGACGTCTAGTTTGGCCGCGGAGTAGAGACGCTGCCCGCCGGGGGTCAGGAGGTAACGCTGTTGCATGCTATATGATAGTAATTTTCGCGCAGCGCCCCGGTAGCTTTGTTTACTGATTACCTGATCGTGCTGCCGAGCCCGCCCTCTGCTCACGCCTCCCCTGCCCCGCCAGGGTCACGTGATTATAGTGAGTTAGCCAACACAACATCGTTTTGGCAGAGGAACACATTTTTTCTTGCTTACAAGATAGAATCTATTGATAGTATTTTACTTGTCTTGTACAACTTTCATATGCTTTTATGTATACAGGAAAGTTCCTGATGTACACCTTCCCGTGTCGGGCACTGACTTCTAAGGAGGAAGAAAAATGTGGTATGTAAATTCGTCAGGTAATCAGGAATTTGCTTTTTATCATCCTCCGCGTGGCTTTCATATGATAATTTCCCACATTGTGTAAGTTATGTACATTTTTTCATCTTGAATCAAATTGAAGCTGCGAGTGATGATGAGAGGGTGACGTCAGGGCCTCGGGAGCGTGAGTGTTGGGATCGATTTGTTAAAAATTAGCTCGTGACTGAGGCGGGAGGAAGGAGTCGAGCTGGTCACGTCAGGAGGTTGAGAAGTTTGACCCCATCTTCCCAGCCTCATCCGACCGCGGGAGAAGTGCAGCTGGGGTCATCTTACTCTGATAAGGGAGGCTTGCTGACCCTGGGGTACAGCTGAGGTCACCAAGAGGTCAGTTTACCTTTTGCTGAACGTGGAAAGTTTGGTGCGTGGTAGTGGTGGTGGCGGCAGGTATTACTGACGAGCGAGTGGTGGCGGGCGGCTGACGGGGCTGACGGGGGACAATGTTGCTGGGGGGAAGGGTATTTGATGGAGAGTATTATTTCTGGGTGAAGATGACTGATGAGGGTGATGCTTGGATGAGATGGCGGCGGGTGTGGGGGAGGAGGGAGCAGAAGATGACTGATAGGGATGGTGGTTGAGACGGGAAGAAACGGGTGGTTGAGGCTTGTTTATGGAAAGGAGCATCGAGGGTTGTGCCTTGATCATGGCTCTTGTCCAAGGCAGAGGAAGGTTTGAGGATGTCACTTGTTCCTTTAACACTGACAACATTCTTTTTTCATAACACAAAGTGCCAATTGTGAGAAATATGCATAAAGGGCAGGAAGCAAACTCCTCCTTCGGGGTATTCAACTTAAAATAACTGATCCTCCTTCCAACCTATCCCGCTGTCTCCCCCTTCCTCTCCCCCTCCTCCCAGGCCTTCCCCTCCATAACATGCAGTAGCTGACGGTGCTCCCGGACAGGCGAGAACCATGATTCATGATAAACATATTATGAGAGGGAGTCAATATATGTTGATATATTCTCAGCTGCAGGAGTCATGATGGTATCTCGCTCTTCACTCCCGTCTTGCCAGACCACATCGTCCCTTTGCTGATCGAGGCTACAGAGGGAGTCAGAAGTTGTCTCGTCTATTCCTTATCTTCCCTGTTGTTTTCCTATCGTCGTCCTGGTTTCGAATAATTGTGACGTTCCAGATTAGGACAAATCACGATGCGCTTCAAACTCAACATCGTTTAAGTCACTCTTCCGCAAACCTGTCCTTTTTTTTTTTCTCGCTACAAATTAACGATGTAAAAGTTCTTGTACCTTGGTAGTAAATGTTTCCTTTTATCATGTGTTGCCTCCCGTCAGCAGTGCGAAACAAATTTGTCATTTTACCTGAACTTTTTATAGACGTTGAATCCTTTTATGGGTGCAATTTGTAAGCTGGAAGACAGCATTTAGTCTCCCACTCCCCTCCATCACCCCCCGCACGTTTTCTTCTGCCCAAAACACAAAGCATCATTCATCGTGGCCACATAATGAGCATAAATAACCCCCGCACCCCCGCACCACTGGTCACGGGGCAGCTCTCACACAGCCCGCGTCGGGACGAAGGGTCGCGTCGGGGTCACCGGTAGGTCATGAACGAGCCACTTGAAGCCACCAACCACTGCTGTGAGAAGAGGACCTGAGGCGATGGGGGGAGGGTGGAAGGGGGAGTGGTGTGAAGGGACGAGTTGCAGGGAAGAGGAGAAGGGAAAGGAGGAGGAGGAGGAGGAGGAGGAGGAGGAGGAGGAGGAGGAGGAGGAGGAGGAGGAGGAGGAGGAGGAGGAGGAAGAGGAAGAGGAAGAGAAGGCGTAGGAGGAGGGGGGAGGAGAGCATGACATGAGAGCTGCTGGCAAGAACGTGGGTAGGTTTTAATCGTGTTCAGTTGATGGATAATTTTACAGCGGAAGTCTGGTTAAAGAGACAGTCTTAAAGCATCAAACGAACTGCCGAGAGAGTGCGCGTTACAACCTCGGCTCATCACCCGTCATTCACTCACCCGTCGGCCTTGAGTGAGTCCCGACTGGAGGTTAAGGGCAGCAACACACCTGCTGGACGGCAAGGTGAGGCGAGTGAGTGACAATCCTGTCCAAGTAATACCTGATGATATAACCTGTCCTCTACTGCCCAGGTGAGACGCTACCTTCCACCGGGACCACCGTACACCTTCACCTTCAGTGCCCCGTGAGTGAGGCTCCTCGAGGCGGCAACAAGCCCGGGGAACAAGGACGGGAGGGAGAGGCGACTGGTGGAAGGTGTAGCAAGGAGTGGATGACTGATTCTATTTACCCCAAACAGACATTCTTTTCATATTTTTAGATGAACTATACAACAGATGTTTCCATTACGTATGAAAAAGAGCGTGTATGATCATTTTTCACGTGTTCTCAGTGGGTGCTGAGGTGTGTTCTGTACTGCCTTAACAGCACCACATAAATACCGTTGGCGGTCGACAAGGGGATGAAGATTTGCTTTACGACTGCCTGATGCATCAAGTTGTTAATCGATGCAAATCAGGGTTCTCGAAACAAAGACTGCGCTGCTTAACGAGCGAACATTAGTAGGAACTCACTTGACGCCGGGACTCACCGCTTAACGACGCGGCATTAGCAGGCCAATCTAATCTTACAACATCATGAACAATGCAAATGTCCTGGAATCCATCTCACAAACCGGTGATTGCAGTGCAGATAAACGCCTGACTAGTTACGCGCCGCCGACAAATCACTGGCTGCTTGGGTGGGTGGAGGCTTGGAAAGAGCGAGTACCAGGACCCTCCCTCAACGACCCCCAGACACACACTGGCCCGCGATGGCTATCTTCACCACATAACTTATTAATTGAGCTTTTGTTTCTCTGACTACCATTGTTGCCACGCCAGTCCAACGTGAAGTAACAAGCGAAGTGTTCATGACATATTGGCGGAGACTGCCTACGTTTCTGTTATTACGTTGCAGACCGAATATTTGTAAAACTAGATACCTAACGCTTATTTATTGCCTCCCCAACGTCAGCAAATCATATACATCATAAAGAACAATGAGAGGACTTTTCAACTAAGCTAGTCTGTAGCAGAAAACAATGAAGGAACGTGATGATGATGATGATGATGATGATGATGATGATGATGATGATGAAATTGATCGTGATTTAACCACAGCCACGTTTCCTCCTCTCCCTCCCTTCCTCCCTCCATTGCTTTCCCTCTACCTACCTCACACGCCAATTCCGAGCCACACCTCGGCCTCCAACACGCCTAGTTATCAGTGTAGTACAGTGTTGACGGTCACCTCAAGACTAAGCACATTAACTATCCTGCCAAGAGCCAATAACCTTAAATAACCTCACAAGTAAAGCCAAAACTTGGAGTTTATAAAAGGTCGCCGCGTCGCTGCCACCTTGCTGGCTACTCCCCGGGACCTTCGTGCCATCCCACTGATCTCAGATTAACACGAAGCCAGCCAAGGTTACATGAACCAACCCCCGAGAGCTGCAAGGGTCAAGGGTCACGTCCAGGAGGAGCCGCTTCAGCAAGACCCACTTACAAGGGAGGCTCGGGAAGAATACAATCCGTGAGTGCCTAAACTGACAGCGAGATGCAACGCGCCACTGGCTCCAAGCTGGCGGAGTTATCACTTCATAGAATTACCTTTTCATGCTTGTTGACCGAGGCAGAGCTAATGAAAGTAAGGGTAAGGCGGTAGTAACCTGGATTCAGTATAAACAATAGGAAGACTTGACGTGAAACTACAGACAAATGATAGATGATATCTTCATTACGTAATTAAGAAGAAAAAATGTTGACAGGATAGTGAAAAGAATATCTGACGAATGTTTGGAATGAAAGGGAAAAGACGGATGATAAAATAAAGTAAAATGTGAAGGAATATGAAGAAATCGATATATAATGAAACTATTCAGAAGAAAAACAGAAGATGGAAGAACCGATACAGTAATTAGAACGAACGAACACACACACACACACACACACACACACACACACACACACACACACACACACACACACACACACACACACACACACACACACACACAAAGAGAGAGAGAGAGAGAGAGAGAGAGAGAGAGAGAGAGAGAGAGAGAGAGAGAGAGAGAGAGAGAGAGAGAGCCGCAGGTAAGGGTTGGGGAAACAATGGAGGAGGAACGGGGAGGGAACGTTGATGAGAAATATTTAAGATACGTGACAAGGTTTTAAAAGACAAGAGAGAGAGAGAGAGAGAGAGAGAGAGAGAGAGAGAGAGAGAGAGAGAGAGAGAGAGAGAGAGAGAGAGAGAGAGAGAGAGAGAGAGAGAGAGAGAGAGAGAGAGAGAGAGAGATAATTGAGAATTACGTATAGGAAGAGGTAGCGAGAGGAGCATGACCTGCGAAGCTCCTCCCGGCGATGTTATCTCCTCTCGCTCCCACGACTGAGCTGGCGTGGCCCAGGCGTGGCGTGAGGGGTAAGGGGCGGGAGGTGTGTTGGGGGAGAGGGGGAGGAGGGCGCACAGCCAATGTTCTTGTGGCTGTCGTTGCGGCATTAAAATGAACGTCGTGAATATAGAGAGGAATTATGTTCTACTGAAGAGGTGCGAAGGAGGCAAGGAAGAAAGGAAAGAAAGAAGGAGGAAATTAAGGAAGGAAGAAAGGGAGAAGGAAATAAGAGGGTGAAATAATAACCTTAGTCGCTGGTGCTCTCTAAGAGTTTTTCATTCCATCAAAATGTCGCAATGAGTGAGATTTTCCCAATCGTAATTGTTAAAAGTGAGACAAAAACAAGGAACAAACCGAACGGCATAAGATTTACGAAAATTGCAGTGTGGTTTCCTAGGATAAATTTCCGTGTTATCAGCGCCAGGCTAAGCAATGTAGCTGGATCTGATAAGGAGAGGAGTGGAAATGTATTTACAACTATGTGGTTTGGCGCAAAGAATCACCGGCAAAGAGATTCCGAGTGAAAAGCAGGTGTTGGCCCGAGGACCGACCCCGCCCTGCCCCGTCCGGCCTAGCCCCGCCCCGCCCCGCCCTGCCCCGCCCCAACCCGCCGGAGGGACGATTATTTCCTTATCTCAGGAAATACGTCGTGACCATTCGTCCTGCCTCCCTGGCCCCCTCCCCCCTGCAAGTCGCTCCCGAGCCACCAGATTATACAACACCTGTCTGATAGCATGAAATTATGGCTGATAAAATAAGTGACGGTAAAGTTGTCTGCAGGACGAGGGGGAAACGTAGCCTTAAATTGTGAGGAGGAACACCTAGCATCTCGCGGCACAACACTGATGGTGAGAGGAGATAGTGACGCCCAGACACACTGCCACGCCCTCCCCTCCACCACCACCACCACCACCACCACCACCACCACCACCACCACCACCACCACCACCACCACCACCTCCACCTTCACCAACAACAGCAACAACAACAACAACACCCCAGAATCACTTGTAAGTAATTGCATTCCTGCCTCCCTTCAACGCAGACAAATTAGTGAGGTGAAAGAGTGGCTCCAATGACGGTAATTATCACGTTTTATATATCAATTATAGCAGCGCGATATTTACACCAGCAAGATCTGGCCTCCAGGAGCTGCAACAAGAGTGTTTTAGAGGCAAGGTGACCACTATGCTGGCGTTCATCTCCCCTTCCTTTTCTGCAGCCTTTTCCTGCCTTCCAACAGTGGTTAAGGCCGTGACAGAACGAGCTGCACTTTCCTCCTCCTCCTCCTTCCTTCTGTGCCATCATCCAATCGCCCGCCACATCCCTCATCCCCGACAAAGCCTCACAGAACATCACTTTAACCTCATGGATCACAAAGACAAATCGAGAGCGTTCATTGTTCCTCATTTTATCCACGAAGAGGCAATGATGAAGAGAGAAAGGCAGTGATGGAGGGAGAGAGGGAGGAGAGTGTGGAAGGGAGGGAGGGAGAGAGAGAGGAAGGTGTAGATAGTGGGACGAAGGGAAGGGGAGGGAGGTGTCATGTCAAGAAAAGTGAGATGATGATGTGGTTCTTTAGTTGTACTCAACCCAACGAGGGATTTGGTGACTGACTTACTGGGTTACTGATTCACTGACTGACTGAATTACTGACAAGATAATAAATCAGTCACCGTTGAAACTACACCTCGCTATGTATATCCTCTCGCTCCTGCTTGATATTCACGAAGTGGAACAGAACTACTGATGAAAACAGTAGGCCTATTCCAAATTGGGGAGGAGGAGGAGGAGGAGGAAGGAAAAGAGGCCTAGGTAGGTAGGAGGAAGGCGTCAGGATAACAAGAGTCTGGATCATTACGGTGCTCAAACATCCTCGCCAACTCGTAATGGGCGGCTTGTCTTCCTCCCCTGCCATTGTGTCCCATCTCCTTCCTTCTTCCTCCTTCCTCCCGGGGTGCGGCGCTGACTTACCCGCTGGACCTGCCACCAAGGCATTTACTTTTTTTGCCTTTATTTTTATACATATTCTATTTATTATTTTTTTTTACATATGGCGTATTGTTGAACATTGCCACTGCCAGTCTCTCTATTAACCTTCATCCTCAAACATCTTCTTGCTTCAAACAAGAACCTGAGAAATCCTTACTCGAGTCCTGACCCAAGAAAAGATAACAAGGGGCAGCAGATGTTATCACCGGTGATCCCACAGGTGATAGAGTTGAGCCTCGAGCCTTGGTTGAATCTGGAGGATGGAGGGAGGGCCGCTGATGCCTTTACAACGGCCCCGGGTATGTATGTGTCCCGGGGCAGCACTGAGGCTTAAATGGAACATAAAGTGCAAGTCACCTGGGGCAACCCGCCTCAGCAATGACCTATAGAAGACCACCAATTAGCATTCCTCGGCGGCCGGTGTTATGGTGGTGGTGGTGGTGGTGGTGGTGGTGGTGGTGGTGGTGGTGGTGGTGGTGGTGGTGATACAGACCGACAATAACACTCTATACTTGTAAAGCAGAAGGAGAGTCCAATGCTAAATAGAACAGCTTGAGGCGAGGCTACCAAGCACCACATCGTCTTTCTGAGTCACGACAGAAGCTCCCGACGACTAACACGAGGCCGCAGGAGGGAGTAGGTGCCGCCGGCCTGGCATTCCTGGCCCGTGTTCTGGTTCCATGAGGTGGGCGAGCAGGGAGACCTAAATGAGCGGCAGATCAATCATCGTGCCCTTCATTACCTGGACGAGCCTTCCCTTCCCTGGCCCCACACACGCCCCCGCCTGGCTACCGACTGTCCCCGTCCACAAAGGTGACACCCCATACTTGTCACGGCAACCTTGCAAGTTCCATAACAGATCTAACAACAAGCCAAGTAACATGATGCTTCGTTCTCCATTGTGTAACCTGGAGGGAGTGTGACCTTCCCAAAGTGTTCTTCTGCCGCCATGTGTGAAGCACCTCGAGTGCTGGTAAGTAAGGCAGCGCCATGTAGATGGTGATGAAGCGCCTCGAGTACTGAGTATACATGTGCTGGAGAGGTGTTCCTAAGGCAGCGCCATATAGGGGGTGGTGAAGCACTTCCAGTACTGGTGACAAAGTGTCGCGCCGCGTGGAGGAATGTCTCACCTGGATCGGGAGAAACAAACAGAGGCGGACGCTAATGACGCCGCCGCGGGACTCGGTAAGGGTAGAATGGCGGTGTTATGAGCCGCGTCGGGAGTGTGCAGGGGCGTCGCAGCTCCTCTACACCCTTGGCCAGGCGGGGGTCGAGTGCCTCCGGTGTTTGATCTTACCTCCCGTGTGTTTAATGAGGTCCCGCAGCGCAGCGCACACTGGGACTCGGGGTGTTTGTCTCGCCCATAGCATACGGCAGACGGGGCCAGTGAGCGGCGCCATTAGCCTCGGCGTGTCCCGGGGTGTAGCCGTGGGAAGCGCTGCCTAACAGCCCCATTACGAGGCTCTGTGGTCATAGCCGGCGGGAGGCACGGAACGAGAGGCCTTTGTTCCGCACTCACCAACGGCAGGTACACTGTACCCTTGATTGTAGCAACAGGTAAACGGTGTACACAGGTAACTTCCTCTCCTGCCCTTGGTGACAGTTTGATTACTCCGCTTCTATGGCTCAGGCAGCTTCATCATCGTCATCATCGTCATCATCATCACTACCACCATCATCACTATCATAGTCGTCATCAACATCATCGTCATCATATTATTAATTGATATTGATTATCATCGTCATTATCTCTCATCATTCCTATCACAATAATAATAATCATCAACATTCTCTAATCATGTCTCAGGTCGTTCAAACTTTCACTTCATTAATACGGACTTTCTACACTTGATTAACATTTCAAATATTTACAGTTACAACGGCGTTGTACATTGTTATACCTGTAAGATGTAGTTCAAGTGTATCCAGAGTGGCTCTCGTAATCCTGTCCTCTTCACATTCCATTATTTCATTATTCCATTATTTCAGCCTGCAGTGCACAACCTGCCTCACCACTAAAGGATATACAAAATCTAGGTTCCATTCAGCCGACATGTTCTCGCGGTGTTCTGGGTTTGAGGCTCCGGCAAGGGACACTACTCTAATAAAGTATGCTTTTTCACCTTGATATAGGAAAGACAGACTTACAATTAGATACAATATAAAAGTATGACAACTTACCTCTACATACTCGGCGCACAGCTCTATGCTTCCCACAAAGGAACAGACGTCGTCGACGGTCCAGTGGCCGATGGTCTCGAGTGAAGGGCAGTTCTTGTCTGAGCAAGGCGTGGGGGGCTTATGGGACCCAGGCGAGGGCGTGGGCCGTGGCTTTGGAGGCGTGGGTGACCGCGTGGTGTGGGCTTTAGTTTCCAGTTTCTTCTCCTCTTCGTGCGGGAGGCCAAACAATGTCTTGACGTCGAAGGACTTGGAGGGCTCGGTGCGGGGCCTCTTGGTGGTCATAGTGGCGGACAGGTCAAGGGGAGAGGTTGGGGCGTCAGCCGGCCGCTTCATGGCCCCCCGCAGGTAGTTCTCCAGCTGGGACTGTTGTGTCGCCGAGGCGTTCCGAACCATATTGAGAAGGACTTGTGAGGAGGACATATCCACAAGAGGGAACCCGGGGAAGCCAGGCAGACCTGCTGCCCCTGGGAACATCGGGGGCGCGCCGGGATGTGGGAGCTGAGAGATGCTGGCGGCGGTGGAGACTGGTGTCGTGTCGATCTTTCTATCTGTGTCCTTGACTGAGGCGGAGGTGGTGGGCGGGGCGGGAACACCGAGGAAGGGCGCCGACCCATGCTTGAAGCCCGCGAGCCCACCCAGAGGATGACGTAGAAACCCGTTGTTTGGACTGCTGAAGTAACTGCGGGAGAAAGAGAGAGGCGCCATTAGCAAGGCTTGGCAAGGCAGATGTTTCCATTACATTACCTACATCAGGCGCCATTAGTGGCTGGTCACCCTGAGCACCCGGGAGAGGACAGAGGCGGCCGGGGTGGGCAAGGGGCGGACCTAGAGGCCAGGAGGGTCAGGCGATGCGTTTTAAGGTAATAGTGCAGGCGCTACGGCCGTCCACCCCCTGCAGATTACCAGCCGTCACCAGCCCCGCCCCCCGGCTCGCCTCCCCCGGCCCACGACCATAATATGACGTGTGCAGCGCCATTACTCACCACCTGCACGCCATAAAACAACACGCTCGCATGCTATGGTTCAAAAATTTAATACCAAAACTCTAAAAGCTAAGGGTAGCTAATAATTTTCTAAGCCATAAATCATCTTTTAAGATTTATATTCAGTATAATAAAACCTCACCTTCTATTGAGTTGGATACACGTATATGATATACCTATGTTGTGTTAGGTCTTCATTTCCTGTTTGAGACTTTGTAATATTGTTAACTATGTTTTCACCACACTGGCGAGTCCTCATGAGAGTATGTCGCCTCATAAAGACCACATAAGACTTATCATGGAAAAAAACAACTATAACGGCAGAGGAAAGCAATGGAAAGCACGAGGAGGGGCGAGGCCCTTAAGACGTGGCTTAGGTGAGTGTTTAAGTGATACAGTTTACGGGCAGGGCGTGTGCTGCTGTAGACTGTATGGGGCGTGGGCGGGGAGGGTGTGAATACATAGGGCTGGGGCATGTTTGTGGAGCAGGCGCGAGGCCGTGGGTGTGGTGGTGGTGGTGAGCGTGAATGGGAGGAGGTGGAGGCCTGGCCGCCTGGCTGGGTGAGGAGGTTGGTGAGGAGTCAAGTGCACAGGTAGTGTGAGGCTTTAGCGTGCCAAGTGTGAGTGTGGGCTGAATGTGGCGGGTGATGTATGTGTGCAGGCCGCGGCGCCGCTGGAAGGGGGTGAAAGAGGATCTGGCCGCGTGGATAAAAGATTGTGATAATGAGGGTGAGGGAGGTGAATGGTGTTGGTAAGGTGAGATCGGCTCCATGCTTGGCCGGGGTGTAAGAGGGAGTGGCGGTGTGTCAGCGAGAAGGGAAGCAAGGGAGGCGGGGAGGTAAGGCTACGTGGGGAGAAAGAGGTGAGTCTAGTAATGGATGGAAGGCACCAAGAAGGATGGATATTTTATGTAATATTTTCTTGGCACGATAATCAATAAATCTTTTCTTTGGCTTCGTATAAACAGGAGTGAGCGTGTCTGGAGGAGGAAGCTGCGTCTCCAAACTGGGTCAGACAGCAAGGGACGCTCCATTCATCACGGGACGAGATGCAGGTGATAGCTTAGCCATTGATGATCAAAACGAACCACCTCTTGCACCACTTGTGTTCACATAAATCATGCATTCTCCAAGCTCTCCTTCCTCTGTCTGTCTGCCTTCCTGTCTGTGTGTCTGTGTGTCTTAGTGTCTGTCTGTCTGTCTTTTTGTGTGTCCGTCTGTCTGACTACTTTCTTCCCGTTTATCTCGCTTGCTGGCTGTCTATTTGAATAAGTTCGTGTATTTGTCTCTGTCTGTCTGTCTGACTGGCTGAATGATACATATGTATATACATAAACACACACACACACACACACACACACACACACACACACACACACACACACACACATATACACACACACACACACACACACACACACACACACACACACACACACATACACACACACACACACACACACACACACACACACACACACACACACACACACACACACACACACACACACACGTCCATCGCTGGCCTCAGGTTGTGATCAAAACTTTAAAAGATGAAGAAAAAAAGTTTAGCAAAGAAAATACTACAAAAAAGTTGACACGGGTGATACGAGGTGAAGGCAGACACAAAGCCACCATTAGCTCGCCCTCCCCTCCTCCCTCCTTCACCCCTTCTGACCTCGTGTCATGAGGGTCAGGACAGGTACACGCCCTTAGTGCAAAAACAGGTGGAACACAGACAAATTTCATACCTCCGCCGTCTGTGAGTAAAGATTATTCTAACGCCTTTGAGTGACCAGGCGTGGAGGCCTTGTGTCACGCGGGGTCACCCGGGAAGGTCAGGCCGCGCAGAAACCAACCTCAATATGACAGAAGATTTGCATTCTGGGAGGGAAGTTTTTCTTTACCCGAAAACAAGTGCGCACTTTTTGCCCTGGACGAATGTAAAGTTGGAGGGTCGTCTGGTGCACATGAAGGCGGAGAGGAACGAGTCCAAGTCAATTTACTTTTTGGAACCAAAGAGGAAATTTGACCCTTCTTTCCAGAACTCGTGGCTGCATCTTTGTCCTTGTTTTTTTCTGTTTTCCTCATCTTTATCTAATATTATTTCACAGTAATATTATTTTCACTTAAAGGATTTACATATTAATGAAAACTCTCCATTTTCGCAGTATATGTTAAATATGTGTTTGTGTCTTGCATTTGTAAGAAGCGACGACAGCAATGAATGCAAATACTTGTAGTGTGAAGTGTGAACATTATGTAAGGCCGTATAGGAAGGGAGGAAGGGAGGAAAGGAGGGAGGGATGAGGGAAGGAGACAGAGGAAGACGTGGAAGGTGTAAAAGATCATGAAAATCGTTATAACAGATCAAGTCTTACAAAGGTGTGGTGTGGTGGGTGGGCGTCGGAGTCCCATGCTGGTGCCTCCACCCGGCATCACTCAGCGCCGCGCTGCCTTGAGCATCGCTGAGCCGCCAACACATGGATGGATGGAGCCGTAACCTCACTCAACTCATTGAATTCACCGGTGTCTGTGTTCACTCTTTACTCATGCGGCTCAACGGACTTTAGAACGTAAAGAAAGCGATATTTCAGGCTGATTACCCCAACAAGTGGCTCACCGCAGTATGAGATTTTGCCTTTGGTGGCCCCCTGCGAGTGTTCCATAATTCGAGTGGTCATTGAGAGGAGCATCCTCCCCGCCGCTGGGTCAGGGAGCCACACCCTAATTCACGACTCGCTCAAGAACAATAAGAATTCGAAGTCTTCCAAATCCCAAGATACAATGGTCTATAAAGAGGAGCAGGGCATAAATCCTCCAGCCGGGGGAAGAAGGGCTTTGGCAGCTCTCGCCGAGCAGCGGGCCTCCTCACCTCTGACCTGGGGGGAGTTGTTAGCGCCGGGAGGCCCCAGCACCGCCGCCACGAGGGGCTGCCCGGCCACCATCTGCGGCGGGCCCACAGGGGCGGAGGAATGGCCGTGACCGCCCTCAGGGTCACACGCCGCGCAGGAGGGTGGTGGCGCTGCTCCGGGTTCGTAATGAGGTGTTTTGTTTACTTAAGCTATTTTTCAAAGTGCGTCGTGTCAAGGAGCAGAATAATTGAGATATATTGTGTGTGATGCGTGGGCAGCCGAGGGAGGCTTTCTGTGGCAGTAAATAACCAGCAACGAGCGAAAAGTGTTGCGACAAAGACGACAAAGACAGGGAAGGAGAACATTATTAGCGGACCACAAGTGATCAGCGGACAATTTCAAGACCAAGATGTGTTAACGAGCGGAGCAAGTCACGACCCAGTCATCCAGACCAATATCTGGTCCAGGACCGTCCAGCCGCGCCCTTGGGCTTCCTCAGATGACCATGTTGAGAGGATGGAGCCTCGCTTCATCCCAAGCAACGAATCCACACGACCCTTTACATCCATTCCCGTTATCACTACGACGAAGCTCAAGACTTATATCCACAGTCACTGGGGAATACTTCCTTATAGCTCCCTGCCTGCATCACAAACGTACTTATGAAGCCTTTGCAAAGCACTTACACGTGACGGTATAAAGAGGTTGTAATCACAAACACTTTTCCTTGGCTCTGCTCGGCCCCGCTTGCCACCCACACCTGCTGAAGACGTTTGGAGAGAGGAGCGGCCGGCTGATGCTCACGACTGATGCCACTTAATTGATAACGACGACACATTAATTTGCCATCAGACCCCAAGTTAGGAGACGACAGTCCTTAATAGTCGTCGAATAATTAATGCATTGGAGAAGACATAAAGATGGAAATGTAGGCGTGTACGCATATGTAGGCTGATAAATGGATTACCACGTCCATTGAGAAACTATCTGAGAAATATCATGCCAGTGTAAACACGAGAGAGAGAGAGAGAGAGAGAGAGAGAGAGAGAGAGAGAGAGAGAGAGAGAGAGAGAGAGAGAGAGAGAGCAGAGGCACAAACCCGTCTTCACTAGATTAATGTGAAGGTTCTCAGGAGGTAAGCGTGAGGCTCGAACCTTCGGGACGCAACATTAACTATCTCCAATATCAGTGGCCAACCGATTGATGAGGAGCGGGAGGAAGGGAGGGAAAGGAGACACAGGAGCGGTGAAGGAGCAGGGTGGAAGGAGGTGGAGTAGAGGATTTGAAGGGCGTGATGCAACGGGTAGGCACAGGCGGAGGTGTGGGCCTGGGAGGAATGGGAGAATGAAGGGGGGTGTGAGGAAGGGAGCGCACAGGTTATCAGCGAGGCGATCTTTATGACTTGGCTACCCAAACATCATCTGCATATCGAGAGGCCGGTGGGCTGGACTCGTCTGGGGACGCGCCGCGTGTCTGGCCGCGACCCGGGGTGCCTGTGAGCAAGATGTAGTGATTGGGAGCGGCACTCCGTTACCCGCCACCTTCCCTTGGCTATCAATACCAATCAAAGGTAAACAAAAACAAACACATCATTTTAAACATCCCGCTGATATGCGATAAGTGGGTGGCGTGGGCGGGACGTGAAGGCGGGTGTGCACACCAACACGGTATCCAGCCGCTCATCACCTCCCTGTGACCAAGACGTAGTGTTGAGTAGCGGCAGCCACGGCGAGCCTGCCCGACCCTGCCCGAGCTTTCCCGTGCCTGCCCGGAGCCCTGGCCGATCATTTACTATCATCATTGGAACCCATGTATCTTAACTTCACGTTTAATAAGTTCAAAGGAAAGTTCATCTGACTTCCAGTGAAAAGGCATCATCGACGTAACCAAACAGGAGCTTTGGTTGACACTCCTATCTGAAGTTCTCTTCCCAGTGATTGTGCGTCTCACTGTTCTTGCTGCCGCCTTTGCCTCTCCTCCTCTCCTCCCCTTGTCTTCCCGCGAACCACTCTGCTTTCTGTGATCTTGTCACCTCTGCATCTCGCCTCAAGTGATCTTGGCCTCTGACCTTCACCGCCTTGCCGCTTGAAGCACCTCGTTAGGGTTAGTTTTTTTCAGTATTTGTAATTATTCTCAATGACAACGAATACCAACAATGATTCGCTCCATCGCTCGCCCCGAGTCACAGCCTCTCTTTTACACTTTGCACTTGCACCGTCGTCTCACCTCTCATTGTACACATCCATCCCCCCCATCCTTCCAGCTCCTCGCACTCTTCCCTCCAGCTGCACACACACACACACACACACACACACACACACACACACACACACACACGTGCATACACAGACACACACACACACACACACACACACACACACACACACACACACACACACACACACACACACACACATACGCACACACACACACACACACACACACACACACACACACACACACACACACACACACACACACACACACACACACACATCCTCTCTCATCTCCCGTCACACCCACATCACTGCTTCCCATCCTGCGCACATAAGGTGACACACCCATCCTCTCAAACTCTTACCTCCTTCGCCCTGCAGCTGCAGCTTAAGATAATAATACTGTCGAGGGCATGAACCGAAGGCACACTGGAAGACCCTTGAGTTTCCAGGAGACAAATGACAACACTCCCTTCCTCAGGAGACTTTGGAGTAGATGTCGGGACATAATAGATTTACTTTTTGCCAGGCCATGATGACGCAGAAGGGGTGAGACAATGGGTCTGGTGGCCGGGAATAAATAACCAATTTGCTAAGGGTACAGCGAGCCCAACCTGGATCCGATCATAAAGGGTCGCCGAGGCCGTGTTCATTGTGACTCTTTCGTTGCAGCGTGGTAGAGGCGCCGCCAAGCTGACCTCCACGTGTCCGGCGGAGAGTGGCACGAGGTTCATCATGCAGGTAAGTGTTAATGATGACCAAGGTGCAGCGGTGAGTGAGTGGCGCCGCGTCTCAAGTCCTACATGTGACCACAGTCTGCGTGCGGGTTACTCACTCACACCCACCACCGTCTTTATAATTGGTAATTTATCAGGGTACCACAGATTTAATTAGCTGATCACCACGGAAGGTGACTGGGTTGTGGGCGTAACGGTTTAAGTAATGATATTCCTGCAGCAGGAAAATCTGTGCCAAAGCGCGACACAAAATCCCGTTTGTTGCTGCCACTTGAAAAAGCTATTGTTCTCAAACATTAATAATTTTTTGTCTTTTCATGTTTTGTAACGTTCACTGACGAAACAAGTATTCTTGTGTTAGTGTATTTACTATCATCAACATGGAGATAGAGGGAACTGTGGCTCACTCTGCCTCGCTGCCCCGCTCCCGGTAATTTGTCGCTCACTTTCCCTAACGAAAGTGAAAGTTTTGAGCAATAAGTGAAATTATTAAGTCAAACGCTTCACAATGATATATACGTAACTGAAGATTACATTATTGCTTTAATTAACGTTACGCAAATGAAGATGTAAAAGAAAACAATTCTAAAATAGGTTAATGGTAGGTTAATGACAAAAATAATGATACATAGTTTAAAGAAGAGAGAGAGAGAGAGAGAGAGAGAGAGAGAGAGAGAGAGAGAGAGAGAGAGAGAGAGAGAGAGAGAGAGAGAGAATGAAACACGTGGATGGGAGTGTAGACAATGGCATGGTGGAGGCAGCTGTGATAATACTCGCCGCCGTAATTGGGACTTGTTACCTTGGCCGAGGAAGGGAGAAGGGAGGGAACACGAGGGAAAGGGAGGGAATGGGTGTAGAAGGCGAGAAGAGAAAGGGAGGGGCTGAGGTAAGGGAAGAGGGCAGAACGGGAGGATAAATAATAGAGGAAGAAGGTTAAGATACAAAGAGAGGAGTGTTTAAGAGGACAGAGTTAATAGAGAAGATAAGATAAGCAAGAGATGCGATGGAAGTTACGTATCGGCGTTGTAGTTGCATTGAAGAAGAGACAGAAATATGGCAACGAAAACGAAGAAAGGGATTGGGAGAATGGAGAATGGAAAAGGAAATGGAAGTTTAAAATATATGATAAGATAAGGAAAAACAATATAAGATAAACTTTACATGATGGTGTTCCAGTTTACAATTTACATTCGTGAAGACAAATGAAGATAAGTGAAGACTGATGATAACAAACACTTGTGAGTCAGTGAGAAGATGATGTTGTGATTATCAAATGTGAGATTCATACAAGTTTATGTGACAAGACGATGAGACTCGCTTGAAGGACAGAAACTAAGAAACTATGTGCATATTTTGTATGTATACATTTACATATGCCTACCCTACCAACACACACACACACTGCATACATACATACATACATACATACATACATACATACATACATACATACATACAAACAAACACATATATAAGCAAATGTTCCTAATTCGTAATAACAGCTGCCCTCAAGTTGGCACCACTGGCTGGGAGACGGGTACGTGGAGGCTCTACCAATGCACATACTCACACGCACACACGGGAGGAAACGCACACAAGCACACACGCACGCACACAGGAACGCACACAGATATACCCAGAACAAAACGGGGCAAACCATAACCGAATAATAACAAGGAGCAACAGGTGGCAACGGTGGAGGGAGACGGGACCCCAGAGGTCAAAGGTGGCATCCCCGCTGGCCTTTCCCGCTCCCTCCACGTCTCCTCCTCCCCCTCCTCCACATAGCAGCATCTCTCTCTCTCTCTCTCTCTCTCTCTCTCTCTCTCTCTCTCTCTCTCTCTCTCTCTCTCTCTCTCTCTCTCTCTCTCTCATCTTCCATGCCTGGACAGGTAGCGTGGCCTCATGGTGGGGGCAGCTGTCGGCCGGACACCTTAACACTCAGAGAGGAGTCGAGGGTTGGTCCATGAGGTGTCTTCGTTGGAGTGAAACTTATGGATGAGGTGCACATAGGGGCGATGGGAGCCTGGGGAGGGAGGGGGGCAGGCAGTGAGGAGGGGGGGTCGTGGGAGGTTGGTCTCATCTCCCCCCGCCCCCCGGAGCGACGCTGGAGGGGGTCGTAAGTGACGTCCTGACGGGAACACCTTGTGATAAATTTAATTGGCTATGTGATATTTGTTGGGGTTCGTTTTCTCTTACGAGAGAGAGAGAGAGAGAGAGAGAGAGAGAGAGAGAGAGAGAGAGAGAGAGAGAGAGAGAGAGAGAGAGAGAGAGAGAGAGAGAGAGAGACGCCCTCATCGTGTTCGTCTTCCTCTCCAGCCGTGGCCTCTGCCCTCTGCTGTGTCTGCTGCAGCCCTGCGCTCGGAGCCTCGAGGACGCAGTAGCAGCAGCAGCAACACGGCATGAATTTCATACTTGTCAGGCGGCGTGAAGTTAAGGGGCCGTTTCATTTGTGTTGCTTTATAAGATTGAAAATATATAAGGACGGGTTGGAAGTCTGACCTCGTATCTCCGTTCCCGCCCAAGCCACCACCTCCGCCGACACAAATGACGTGCGAGGCTCCGTGCACGAGTGTTCGGCACGTCTGGCAGTATGTGATTTTCGTACTTGCCTATTGAAGGGAGGCTGATCCTAACGCTGCCTTGTGATAACCACTCGCGGACGATCTTCTAAAGTGACTTCAAGTGTGTTGGCACCTCGCCTCTGTTTAGGATTCTTCACAACGAGAAACAAAGAAGAAATGTTGTATTTCGGATTTCTATTCATATATTGATGTGGATATATGGTTTAAATGTTAACATTAAAACATGATTCATGCTCACACACACAAACACACACACACACACACACACACACACACACACACACACACACACACACACATACACACACACACACACACACACACACACACACACACATACACACACACACACACACACACACACACACACACACACGTCACCCCTTCCTCCCCACACCATCCGTCACACCATGGTGCATACTCTCCCCAGGACGAGCTCCCCCTCAACACCCTTCACCTGTAAGACGCAACAAACTCCAGGTGACGGATGGTGACGCGTGACCACGGGCGAAGGAGGGGGAGGGGAAGGGGCGGGGATGGGGAGGGGGAGGGGGAGGGTGACGACGTCCTCAGGAATGACAATTAGGAAGGGAAGGTTGGCGGGGCGCGGAGAGCCGTTTAGCAGGCGGCAGCGACCAGGCTCCTCGGCTGCCCTTGTCCGCCCCAGGTCAAGGCAGTGACTAATTATATAAACACTCGTGAGGATCCCGAGGATGTTGTAGAACACGAGTGTCTCCAAGGACATTCCTGCAACATGATAGTGTTGTGTTGTTTGTGTTGCATTGGGTGTCACTGCTCTTCTTATTCCATGTACTTTTGACTTGATAAGACTGGTAGTGATGTTTGATGTTTGAATACGAATCTTTAATTAAGGCTTCAATTATCAGGTAACTTATTATTGGTAGTGGAAGCTGAACATCATTATTAGGGAGACGTGGAAGAATTTTATGAAATGTGAAAGTTTCTTTCCATATTGATTAACTTTTTATTATTTTTTATCATCTATGTTGATTTATTTAGTATTAACTTATTTTACCTTGACGTATATTTGTTTTGTTAATTAATTTATATAAACTTTCTTGAATAGTGTTTATCTATTTGTATTATTATTCTATTCAAGGTATCTTATTCATTCTGTTGTGTTTTCAAAATAATGAGATAACTTATTCATTAATTAATTTACTTCCTCGTTCATTATGTAGTTTTCTTTCATTAATTACTGTTTTCTTGTTACTTTTTGCTTCTCTCTTTTTCTTCCTATGTTTCTTCTTCATTTACTGTCTGTCCTTAGTGGGCGTGGCTTCATTACCTGGAGGGTCACGTGTGCCGCCGCCGCCGCCGCCGCCGCCGCCGCAGGTAGGGACACGCTACGTCCTTCCACCTATTCTCGAGGCCAAGCCATGAATGCGTTAGCCGCACAAAGGGTTCACTTTGCCTGAATTATTACTGCTGCTCCTTAATAACCAGCCACACAAATACCATACAAATTGTCTTCTAGAACATTTGCATAGTAATTCAGGACTGGACGCTCGTAATATGGGCATGTAATTAATTTAGGACTGTTTTTCTAGGCCTCCTCCCTACTACCTCCCTCTCTCTTTCTTCCCCTTCCTCTCTTTCTTCCTTTTGTACAGGTAACATATTCTTCGCACCTGTGTCAGACGGGGTGGTAATTAATCGGACCATTATCACAGAGGCATCTGGAAAATCCAATGAAATACAATATAATTTATAATGTATGTGCGAGCGACGTCACCAAGAGGCATTCTGTGAGGCCGCTAATTGTCCGTATCGAAAATGAACAACTATTATAGAAATCTTAATCACGTCCTGCAAATGGCTTCTCTATCCTTTAGGAGGGAGATAAAGACGCTTGATTAGCATAATTTATGACATTAGCGGGCGTGCGGGACTTAGCATAACAATGATGCTACATCGAAAGGGTATAATTTTATGTGATTGGTTGTGTCTTCCCCTCAGTGTGTGGTGGAGAGGAGGAGGAGGAGGAGGAGGAGGAGGAGGAGGAGGAGGAGGAGGAGGACGGAGAACAGAGGGGGCGTGTAGGAAGGTAGCGGTTTGTTTACGGGCTTGTACGGCGGACAGGTAGAGAGGGAGGGAGAAAAGAAATGTCTGGGAGATCATTGGTTGTAAATAATAAATAATTTTCACCAAAGAATAATATGACAGCCAAAGGCTTCTAGCAGGAACACACACACACACACACACACACACACACACACACACACACACACAAACACACACACACACACACACACACACACACACACACACACACACACACACACATAGGTAAAGGTCAACAGTATATGTAAAGAAATAAAAAACAACTGCTGTACGAAAAAAACGACAGAATAAAAAAAATAAAAAAACAGCAGCTGCAACAAACACACAAAAGAAAACAATAAAAAAAAAGAGATAAAAAAAAAGTGGAGCAAGTATCTATCCTTGCCTTGAGTCCATTATTCTTCCACCTGGCTATGTAGTAAGTAAGGTAAGAATAGGAGGTGAGGTGAGGTGACGTGAAGTAAGGTGAAGTGAGGTGAAGTGAGGTAATGTTAAGCGCTAGAGATAGGGTGGAGACAGATGCTTGACGGCTGCTAACACTTCTCCAGACTATAGGCAGAATGCAATGAATTACTTTTATTTATAAAGAGTCGATAGTTTTGAAAGATGTAACCCCTCTAGGCTTTATGCTATGTAAGCTTCGTGTGGTGGTGTTCATTTAAGGATACGAAACATCGATAACATTAACAGCTTTCAAACAGTAATACAAAGAATGAAATAATACAGTGATCAAGAGTAGCAATAGTAATGTAATAGAATATGTTTATTAAGAAAGACATGATAGTTTTAAAAGATGTCATCCCTGCCCCATCACTGAAAACGTGAACTGCGTCATCCATTTTCTTCATGGCGTCAGTTTCTTCAAACACTTGACGGGAGGAGGACGTTCGTGCCGTGTCTGGTTAATGTTCCCGATTATGTCCTGTAGGTGAGTTGTGGGTAACCTAGTATACATAAGTGATTTATTAAGATGAATTAGTGAAAGTGTGGAGGTAATAATGACACAAATGAATGATTGACAGCCACTTTTAGGCGAGTATTGAGGTGCTGACGTGACTCCCGCACGAACAAACATGGCTGACGAGACTAACCACAACTTGCTTTAATACTGTTGTTCATACTCATGATATGGTGAGTATTTTGATACAGTTGTGAATATGTTTGGTAGTGAAATACTCATGATATTGTGAATGTGTTATTATAATCCTTGACTCTTCCTTGCTCCCTGCAGCGTGAGGACAGGCAGGCTGGAGCGGGGCGGGGCGGGGTGGGGTGGGGTAGGGCAGGGCAGGCCAGGTCAGGCCAGGCCAGGCCAGGCTAGGCTAGGCTTTGAATGTGGGCGCCTCATAGGGACTCCCAAAGTAAGTTCGTGCTCACTCAAGATGCTCTGAACCCCACTGTGCCCTTAATGTGGTGCTCTAGCTAACGCCTCCACCCCCACCCCCCTCCACTACCACTACCACCACCACAACGATGCCACCATCCAGCACGAGCCTCGCCGCCACCTGCAGCACGCCCACAGCACGGCATCACAAGGTACGGAGTCTTAGTCAACATTTGGAGGGAGAGGAGACTGGGAAGGTTGACTCGTGTTCAACATAATGGTCATAATGAATATTCAATTTCATTAAGTATCAATTTATTGAAACCCATCGTTGTGGGAGTTTTGTTTTTATCTCAAGTGTCTCCTCCTCCTCCTCCTCCTCCTCCTCCTCCTCCTCCTCCTCCTCCTCCTCCTCCTCCTCCTCCTCCTCCTCCTCTTCCTCTTCCTCCACGAAGAAGAGAAGGGAGGAGGAGGAGGAGGAGGTAGTAATGATTTACTGCTAATGAAACCTTCCATCACGCTGGACGACTCCTAATTATTCCCTTTACGTCTCGTCATGTCGTTAATGACGCTAATAAAGCTACACCAAGCTGCAGAATCGGCCACTGAGGGTGTCGCTAAGTACCGGCTGCCCTCCACTTCATCTTAATTGACCGGACCATCAAGTGTGCCCGGGAGACGGATCCGATGGCGGATGATACATAACCTTTAAGATATAGAGCAGTCTGGGATGACGGATTGTAGTCAAGGGTCTTGCAGAACGCTGTCTGTCATACATTGTCTTGTATAATCGATAACCTTCAAGATATAGAGCAGTTTGAGTTGATAGATTATAGTCTTGAAGAACGCTGTCTGTCATAGACTGTCTTGTATAATCGACAAATTAACAAAATCGTTACAGCTGGATCAGTAACACAATTAAGCTTATTAGAATACTTGCTAGATACTGTATTTCACAGCAATCTTACAACAACTGTGCTTGTGCCTTGACAAGCATCTGAGGCAGGATGGAAAAACGCTAAAGCCTTGGTCGCAGTAGAAGCACCGTGTGTCCGGAAGAGCCTTGAATGCACGTTTAGTGGCATAGTAACTGGTGCAATATAGCATTGAAGCAGCATGCCGTGTGTTCCGCGGCGACCGGCGGAATACCGAGACGGGGAACGCTCGGCCATCGATGCCTTATTTGATGCTCATTGCTAGTCCGCTTGGTGAGACAGAACACCTTATATTGATGTAGCGAACCCCACCCTATCCCCTCCCCACCCCTGCCCCTCACCCTCCACCTGCTTCATGGTTTCTCTGAATGGTCCCACTGATGTTATTCCCATCGACTAATTGCCATATTCAATGTGTCTATAAGTAAGTTGGTTTATTATAATATAATAATAATAATGATTAGTGATAATATAAAATGGTAATAACTGATAATAGTGATGGTAATAATAGTGTGATAATTACTTTAATGATAATAATGATTATAGTGAATTGTTATAATTATTATTATCAGTAGTAGTGATAATAGTGTGTTTAATGGTGCGTATCAAGTGTTTGTGAATGTCAAAGTATTATTTGCATTTTTTCCCCTCCCTGTTTTTAAGTGTAAGCGTCTTACTTTTTAATGTCAAGGATAACATGGTAGATGTTCGCCGCAATGAATGTATGATACATTTTTTATGGGAAAGGAAAGCAAGTGTGTGAGGTGGGTGGAAGGAGTGGATATACTAACCATCTCTACTTTCCTCCTCTATACACCACCTGCTGCCCAATAGTCACATCAAGTATTTATCCTTCCTTCAAAGGTTCGAATTCAATGTTTTGTTTTCCTCATTGCTCAGTTATTTGTTTTTGGATTAACGATTTGTTCATGATATATATTTATCTTTCATGTTAATATTGTCATTGCTGTGCATCGTGTTATTTTGCGGGAAATAAGTCAGCAAGGGGCGTGTGGCAATCACGCAGTTATAATTTTAGTGTACTTCAATTAGTGCTTAAGTGATTGATTGTCCGCGGATAACAAGTGGCGTTATACTGACGAGGCGATGCGCTTAACGACCGTCAGCAACACACACTGAGGGGTAAAGGTGTAATAGAGGAGTAAAGGTGTATTATATGGTGAGAGAGAGAGAGAGAGAGAGAGAGAGAGAGAGAGAGAGAGAGAGAGAGAGAGAGAGAGAGAGAGAGAGAGAGAGAGAGAGAGAGAATGTACAGGTAGGCTCGTCACATCGGCGCTAAAATTCCCGCCTTACCCATTGGTCGTTGGGGCGCGATAATGATCTGTTAACCACAACAATTACACCCAAACCCGTGACCTTCCCGCGTCCCTTATTAGGCTCCACACCCGCCCAGCCCCGGCATTATCACCGCCGACCTCAGATAACGCGAGGCCGCCCCTGTATAAGAGAGAGAGAGAGAGAGAGAGAGAGAGAGAGAGAGAGAGAGAGAGAGAGAGAGAGAGAGAGAGAGAGTGAGAGAGTGTTAACACCTCAATATGACGTCACTTTAACTACCTGGAACAAGCCAACAACCAGAATGTATTGCTCTTTCATTCATCCTTTCTACCACCACCCTTCCTTTCTTCTCGTTTCCCTTCCCTAGCCATACAACCACCACCACCTTCACCCCCTTCGTCAGGCAGTGTATGTATGTAATCATGCTACCGCCGCCTCCTGGACATCTAGTCAGCCATTCGTCTCTGCCACGCCTCGATTATACGTACACGACTCTCGATACCCGCCGCCCCTCGCCCCGGCCGACAGTAATTACACCTCGACGATACTCTTCCATTTTTCACCTACATGACCCCGCTGGCCCGCGCTCCACCTTTGATGGCAGCAGCGTCGGTGGGAGGAGGTAGTGGTGGTAGGGGGCTAAGGGGCTGCTAGGAGGTAAAAAATAACGTGACGAGAGACGGGATTAAAAAATAATGGAAAGTGAAATGAGTAAGGAAAATAAGAAAATAACAGGTGGAAGAGGAAGAAAACGAAAAAAAATATAAATGGAAACTGAGTAAGTGAAGGAAAAAGAGAGAGAGAGAGAGAGAGAGAGAGAGAGAGAGAGAGAGAGAGAGAGAGAGAGAGAGAGAGAGAGAGAGAGAGAAAAAAAAAATAATGATAGGTAATGATAATAAGGTATTGTAGTAATAATATTGATAATAAGTGAAAACAATAATGATAATATTACTAGTGCTATTTTTTTTCCTTGCATTAGCATTGTTGCTATACTTTAGTAGCAGTAATGCTGCTGGTGGTGGTGGTGGTGGTGGTAGTAGTAGTAGTAGTAGTAGTTGGAGTAGCAACAACAGTAGTAATTGCTGTCAGTTAATTGGCACGGAGCTCCCTTGGCATTTTTTTCGGTGGAATGAACTTGGAATATCTCACTCTGCAGAAAATGAGAGGCAAAGTGTAGACAAAGGCATAACATTTTGAGATTGTTAGTCGTAGAGCCTAAATGTGTTGGTCTGTACAGCTTATGATTGCAGTGTTTGTAATGAAGTGGGCGTTTTATTTTGTGAGACGAGCCTCAACTCCTTATCTTCGCCACTTACCACCACCCATTATTGTCATTGGTATTACATTGCTGGGAAGAATAAACACCATGTGGCTTTGAATTACGGAGGCAATTCTGTGTGTGTGTGTGTGTGTGTGTGTGTGTGTGTGTGTGTGTGTGTGTGTGTGTGTGTGTGTGTGTGTGTGTGTGTGTGTGTTATTGAGGTCGGTATTCCTATTCCTCTCTTCTCTTCTCGTACTTACAAATAGTCTCTCCCTCCTCTCTCATTCCTGTCTACTCCTTTCCCTCCCTGATGCCTCCCTCCCTGTCTCCCTTTTCCCCACTCAACACCTTCCCTGCGCCCTTTCTTCGGCGTGTCAGCCTCCCTGGGGACTGGTTTGGCGTGGAGGAAGGACGCGGAGGTGTGTTGTAGTGGACGGCTGCCGGGGCCTCGCTGAATAATGCATGCCACCTCACTTGACCAGCATCCCACAGTAGCCTCAAGAAGTAGTATGTGCTACGCGAGGCTCAGCGCGCGGGGGATGTGGCTTAGGATGCAAAATAAACACGGTAGGCATCAGCATATGAGAAACTGTGCTTTCAGAGCTTCAGTGCCTTCAGAACTTTTATTGCAAGGACTGAAGCTTGTAATTCAGGGACGCGTTATGAAGAGTTACATAATAACCTTAAGTAGGACTGTATGAGACGGAGAAAAAAATGAATCTTAATATATGATCACAAAATAGCTTGAGTGACGGGAAAACACAAAATTTGTCCGCAGGTGTGTGTGTGTGTGTGTGTGTGTGTGTGTGTGTGTGTGTGTGTGTGTGTGTGTGTGTGTGTGTGTGTGTGTGTGTGTGTGTGTGTGTGTGTATACGTATGTGTGTGTATATATATGTGTGTGTGTCATTGTGATGCTGCGCCGCGCCGGGCCGGCCAGACCTGCTGTGATTGCTGACGCTTCTCTGTGAGACACTTGTTCTCCTCCATTCACACTCGCCTCTTCGATAATTGGTGTCTCCATCACACACTAGATGGAGGGAACAAACATGCTTTTTCTAGTATTGTTTATACCCTTGTTCTTGCAATTAATTAATTGAGGAGTTGAAATCTGTCTAGGTATAATGACCCTCACACTCCCTGACATAAAGGTGATTATTGCATGCTCGTCACAGGTGTTCATTTTCGCTAATTAGATGTGGCGCACTTTTGCCCGAAGCGCTTTTTGTATTTATTCATGAATTAGCTTCGATATTCACGAACAAAAAAAGAATATCGTTAAGAACTTGCTTGTCTTCAGTCACTTCCAGTCTCTTTCGTTTTGTAGGGACCAGATCTTCATCGGAAAGAAACTATACCAATTAGCATAAAAGGTTTCGAGATCAACCCTCTCTTGCCTGTAAAAGGAGTGACGAGGGAGTCTACGTACTTACATAAAGTTTGACCTGCTTATCAGGGCCGGTGTAAGTAGCTGGCAACACCCGGGGAACCTCTGTCAGGGGAGGAGGTGAGACACAAGGTAGTAGCCTCAGACGCCCTAGTACCTATTTGATGGCCAGTAATTCGGTGGCGGAGCGGGCCTGTCCACCGTCCAGGGAGGGTGGTAAACAAGGGCGCGATGTGTTGTTAGCGTCCAAGAGGGGCGGGATCACGCGTCGGGGCGGCGACATTAACCATGTGACATGTATCTTAATGTACTTTACTCCGTCTCTCCTTCCCTCTCTGTTCAATTCCGCGTCCAAGTAGCCGGTGCGTCGTTGTCACTTGGCGTCGGAAGCTTATTATCAAGTCCGAAGCAGAGGCGGTAACAGCCGGTGATCCTCGTCGATGTCCGGGATTATAGCGTCGCCACAAACAGGGCCTCGAGTCAAGGGATGGGAGATGATATTGAGAGTCGAGTGGTGGTGCTGAGGGTAACGACGGCAGTGATGACGAGGGGGAGGTAATATTAGCGTTGAAGTAAAGTAATTACATCGAAGAGGCGCTGTATGAGGACACTTGGTCTTGTATGGCGTACTTGCAGGGTTTAGTACATGAAACCAGATGTGCGATGTGTGTGTGTGTGTGTGTGTGTGTGTGTGTGTGTGTGTGTGTGTGTGTGTGTGTGTGCCCGCGCGCGTGTGTGCGTGTGCGTGTGTGTGTGTGTGTGTGTGTGTGTGTGTGTGTGTGTGTGTGTGTGTGTGTGTGTGTGTGTGTGTGTGTGTATTTGGCGAGTTGTAATCCTTCGTACAAATGGACTCTGCCTTGTGGCGGTGCGGCAGAATTGTAATTTAGTGTTGTCATTAACGGAAAGACAGTTAACAGGTGTTGTGTTTACAGCTTGTGACATATGACAGACAGACCTCCAGTGATGGCGGGACCTTGAATTTGTACTTAGTTTGTTCTCATTCTCCACTTGCGTGTTCTACTTCTCCACCACGACAGGGAGATGGAGTAAAGGAGTTACATGCTATTCAGCCGTAGGGGGCGGTGAGGGCGGGGTTGGGAATCCACTACAGATCCGAGTAAGGTGACTCCAGAGGTCATCTTGTCCCGCGGCGCTGCCTCCAAATAATCTGATTTTCCGGCAGTGTACCGAGGCGAGGCCCCGCTTATGTCGCCCACTGCCGGGTTCCTTCGGTGGTGTTTCTTCCCTTGTGTAAGATAGCAGTAAGGCAGCTTTTGTTGGGTCGTTTTCTGCCGTTTTTTCAGGGTAGTTAATGATCGCAAAAACTTATCTTGTCAGCAACAGGAATCCACGTTTCTTGTTGGGTATTCGTCCTACATAAGGTCATCTGTCACCTGTGATACGTAGCGAGACGTTAATAGAATACTTTCTCGGAAGGAAGGGACGCCCTGGGAAGTAGTAAGGAGGGGCAAGCTTGACAACTGAGGCTCTAAATCTTAATCCATTTATTAACGTATAATGAAATGTTTGAGAAAGGAAAAGGTAACATATCAGTCATCCCTTCATGTGTGTTTTTGATCGTTGCTGCTTTATTTAAGGAAGGCGTTGGGCTGCGGCATAACTCATGTTGGTGACTGCAGTAATAATGCGTCCACGCGTCACCCTCATCACTATAGTCACACCCTCATCTATCAGTGAAGCTCGTGGTCTAACACTCACGCTGGTCCCAGTGGAACGCTCCGAAGTATTGCAAAATGGGAAAAAATATGTAGTGGCATCGTTTCCCTGAGTCGCGGGTGGAGCAACAGGGCGGCGGTCGGAGGGGAACTGGAGCCGCCCACACGCGACTATCACGCCCAGAATCAGACAGACGGGCGGGTGGCGTCCGTGGCCCCGGCAGACCCACGTAACCATATGTCTCGTACAATTATATAAGGAACAAGGAGAAAAGGAAAAAATACATGCAGGCATGTCAAAAGAGGAAAAATGTAAGGGATAGGACCGGCTGACTGCCCAAAAGTGGACTTGTTTTCTTTCATAGCGAGAAAAATTCCTCTTATTTAACAGCGTGTCGACGGGGTGTCCCGAGGTGCGTGTAGTAATCCGGCTAGTTCTCTGCGCCTTCGTCGGACCCAAGACTTAGAAGCTCCGAGGGAAAGTATTGCAAAGGAAGGAAAAAAAGGAAGAGTATTATATTGACGTTGGATTTGGAGATCACCGAGGACCGGTATAATCCCCTTGTGGGCCTGTCACGGCGGAAGGTATCTCGGGAGGAGGAGGAGGAGGAGGAGGAGGAGGAGGAGGAGGAGGAGGAGGAGGAGGAGGTGGAGGAGGAGGAGGTGGAGGAAGAGGATCCTTACCCATCTGTATGACATTACACGCACACACACACACACACACACACACACATACTCACTCACACACACACACACACACACACACACACACACACACACACACACACACGCGCGCGCGCACCATACTCGTACATTACAGGACACATACATACATGGATTAATGAGAAATTGGAAGAGGAAGAGAAGAAAATCAATGACGACGAATTAAGAGTCAGTGAAAACAAAGTCATAACTATTAATATAAACAAAGAAGGAAAAGGAAATGGAGAGAGAAACGACTCATAAACCTGCGATCCATGAACGGCAAACATCTGAATAATTCCCGCATATTATAGTTCTGGGGGGCGGGCAGTCAGTGTCACTTCATAGGTAATTATAAAGGAGGACAGGTGTGAATATGTTTTACCTGTATCTTCATTTACGGTTATGGACAACTTGTTGATGGTTTGATTCCTTAGAAAGAAAGGGTTGAATTTTAAGCGTTAAGTGGAGCTTAAGGGTGTTGAGAGGAAGGTGAAGAGGGGAAGGTGAAGGAAGTGACGGGGACACGAGTCAACACCTTGTGATTATAAGGCCGTTAGGATCCTATCATCTCCGTGTGTCTGTCTTGACCGGCTGCCCTACCTACTCTCTCTCTCTCTCTCTCTCTCTCTCTCTCTCTCTCTCTCTCTCTCTCTCTCTCTCTCTCTCTCTCTCTCACACACACACACACACGCGGCCGATGAAGCCTCCGGCAACGGAAAATACCACACCCATCACTCGGAGAAAAAACATTTGGTTAGGTTACTTATAGTGGACTAGGTTAGGGAGTTGTGTGTGTGTGTGTGTGTGTGTGTGTGTGTGTGTGTGTGTGTGTGTGTGTGTGTGTGTGTGTGTGTGTGTGTGTGTGTGTGTGTGTTAGGAGTTTTCCTGGTGATTAGTGCACGTATCAAATCGGAAAAGAAAGCTTTGGAGAGTCATTTGCAGGTTTATCAGTTTTGGGATGTCGTTAAGTTCTGTTCGACACGGTGCTTCAGTGAGATTTTATATATATTTTATCGTTGGTTGATTGTGGGATGAGGTTTCCTTGAGTAGCTGATGCCTTTGTGGCAATAAGGAAATGTTTTTATTTGTTTTGCACAGAGTTTAGCTCTTGGCCTCACGAAGAGGAAGGGACATGCTACTAAAGTAATCTAGTATACCTGTTCAAGAAGGAAGGAAACAAAACAATCATAACACATCTATGCATGGTAATTGAAGACAAGTTAAGTTAGCAATGACAAGATGTGATAAAGTAATGTGTGTACTTACTCGTTGGGGTTGCTGTTGTTGTACTTGGCCGCCAGAGATCTCATTAGATCAGAGCAGTTTCTGTTCATAAGGGATTCCATCTGCTTTATAGCTCCGGGCCCGCCCGGAAGGCCGCCCACACCGCCCAAAGACGCTGGACTAAAGCGGTCGTAGGCGGAGGTGATGGCAGCTGGCGGCGTGAAGGCGGGGTTGGGTGGTGTGCCCGGGAAGGAGGGCGTGCGGGTGCGGTGCGAGGCTGGGGACTTGGGAGAGACAGAGGGGCTTGGGGTGGCGTGGGTGGTGGCTGGGGCGTCGCTGCCGGGGTCGGGTGATAATCTCTCAGACTTGACGTCGTTGGAGGAGTCTGAGGGCATCCTCTCCTCGACGCGCGTACCGTTGAACACCTCGCGCCGCACTTTTTTGCGGCCCTTGGTGCCGTAGGCTGCGGCAGCCGCGGCAGTAACGGCAGCGACCGCAGCCTGCTCCTTGTCTTTGGTGAAAGGTGTGTTGTTGTTGAGCGCCAGGTCTTGTGCGGCCTCGCCCTCCACCTGGTTACCTGAAACAACAAAAGTTACACTTAACATGGCTTACTGAGACGGGGGCAGCAAACCCAACTGCTCATTGGGTACATATATAGACATTGGACTATTGTGTAAAATATGGAACATCAATCTGTGAGTGCATTATGCTGGTGTTTATTGGGCCTGGCGGGTCTATACGGTCACACAGTAGATTGGAGAGCACATGGCACGTACACGTACGACAGGCACAACACGTGCCGACCACGTTCCGCGGCACGTCCTCCCCGCGGCCCTTGCCCAGGCTGTTCGCCGTAATAGTCAACAAAGATGTTGTGAAGACTAAGAATGCGGGGTGGCGCTGTGAACCCGGCCAGTGCCGCGGGGGGTGGCATGACCTCTGCCATGCTCTGACATGTCCTCGCCCCAGGGACACACATTAGTCGGGTGTGGGGTGCAGCCTGCCCTGGGCTCCTGGTGTGGATCTCGTGCACGTAGGGACCAGTCAGCAAGACCAGGGGTTAGAAGGTGCAATTTAGTCGGACGGTTGAGGGTTAGAGTGGCGTGCGCGCCCTGCAGGGAAAGGTAGGGGTGGGGGAGGGACTAGAATTGTTCAGTAGCGATGCACATTGCAGGCTAAGCACAGTACTCTCCTCACTTGTGATTTGGGTGACAGAAGTACAGCGTGTGTGGCAACACAGAGTCCTAATCCTTATCCTCAGCCTGCCTCAGGGGTCTCCGCCCCAGCTCCTGACTCTCCTCCTCCCAAGGTCCCCAGAGGCCCCTGTACCCTTGACCCTATCCTCGCCCGCTGACCCGCCACTACCCTGACCACTTTTTGTGCCGCGGTTGCCCGCCTCTTGTCACCCGAGGCTCTGCTCGTCGCGCACAATGAGGGAATTTGGTGTCAATTTTTGAGTAAGAGTCAGGCTGAGCAGCACGTGAAATACACTTGTAAGTATTGGTGCATGAATAAAGGCTAGGATTCGCACACACCAAATAGTTCAATAAAAAGGAGAGTTGGTAACATGTTGACGTCAGGAATGGTAAGCCAATCAGGATGAAGAGCCGCTCCTTAAGGAAAAGTTCCTCCTTCTCATTGGCTGTGCGTCTGTTATTGCAAGTGTGTCAACTATCATTGTATTTTTGTTTGGAAATACAGTGTTACCATGATATCAATGGCGATGGATAAAAAAGGAAACTTTTTTCCCAGAGTTCTAAACAATTCAGTAATCCACATGGAGAGGCATTGGTTGAGGTCGAGAAGGATTCTCGTGCATCAGGCAGGCCGGCGGCGGGGACGGGGACCTAACAGGGTGGGCTGGCAAGGCCTCACTGCGAGTCGTAGCGGGAAGGCGTCCACACCAACGCTGCGCCTCACCGCAACGCACATCCAGTGGTCAACCCGCTTCAGGGACCCACCAATAGACAGTACACTACTTCATTCTCAGACAGAGCAGCAAACGCGATCATGATGATGAAACTGATAATGATGACAATGATAATGTTAATATATGATAACGATATAATTATACTATTAATGATAATGATAAACAATAATAACAATAGGTGTCCCCACCCTCCGTCATCCGGTTGTTAATGATTACTCCTCACATGGGCGACTCACCCTTGAACTCTCGCCTCCTAATTACACTGTCAGAGTTATGGTTGTTATCGGGTCGTATCGGAATGCACGTGGGCGTGGCTGCTGTGAGCGGCCCCCGAGGGCCAGGGCAGACCGGGTCACCGCTGCCTCCGACAGGAGAGGGAAGGGGAACGGAGGTCTCCCTTCAGGGAAGGTGAAGGAGAAATTACTAGTTAAAGTTGTAGGAATTCTAATTTAAATATGAATGACAATTTTGTGGTATCAGTTTAGATGATGTATCGTGTTGAAATGGAAGACACGGATTGTATAGATTGGATTGTGTTGAGTGGGCGTCAATTTCCATTATAGAGGGATATACGAAATGAATTGTGAATTGGATGCATATCCATCTTTCTTCCAAGTTGCAGGAAGCTGTCCCCACTTAAAAAACGGGTAGGAATTATCACACACACACACACACACACACACACACACACACACACACACACACACACACACACACACACACACACACACACAAGCGCATGCGCGCGCAAAAGAAAGTTTCTCATTTTTAAAATTCTACACCAACCTCCTTGAGTAGAAATATACATTGTTTCACAGTTCCTTAATCCTTCTCAAGAAATTGTTAGGTGGCCACTAGAAGTGAAAGCAGACTTTGTTTGCAGCTGTGAGCCGCCGCGATAACGTTCTGATACAGTCGATGCACGTTGTAGGGAATGGAGCAGTTAGGTGGCCTGGTGTTTGTAATGACATAATTGAATGTTTCCTAATTTCAGTTCGGTAATTCGTGTGTCCTTTGGGATGTCCGGGAAAGAAGTGACCGAAGCAAAACCCTGATAATTTGCACACCAGAAAGGGATATGCATCAGTTGTATCATATCCGTATATTGATCGAAAATATATTGCATAATTATCGTTTGTGTCTGTATTAATACATCACCCACAATGCACGGAAATGAAAGCAGATTTAATTCATGACACAAGTATCCTTTCGATGAGACTCCTGTTGATGGGGAAACGCTTAGGCAGGAATGTGAGGGCCTCCGCCGCTGCCACCGCCAAGCCTTTACTGTCAGCGATGGTCAGACATTTTCAGTAATTGTGTCCCACGGCTTAAACATTTTCTTAAGCACGCGCTCTTTGTCGCGGCATAATGAACCTGCACGGCATGTTGTTTTAAGGAGTTAATGGTTGAACTGCGTGTACTCTTATAGACGTGTGTGGCTTTGGGTGAAGCCTGGGGGACTGTCATGTAGTCAGTGAGTGTCTGTATGGACATGAGGAAATCATTAGGAAGGGGAAGGGGCGTCCTTGAAGGATTTGCCGTGTTGACTGTCTCCACATCATAATTAGGTCAGTCAGGATGTAGGGAATGTAGGAACTCGCAACCCCGGGCTCAGGACTTTCGACACGAATCCCACTATGGATGCCACAACGGCCGCCCCAGGCATCCCTCCCAGCTACCGCCGGGTGGGCAAAGGGGCACGTCGGTCAACCCTTCCCTCCCACCTTCCGCCAAGCCTCAGCCTCTCACTCTACCCTGCCGTAGTTATGCCCGCGGCCACCACAAGAGGCGAAGGGTCACCCAGGCCTCACCAGCGACGTGTGGCGGAGAGGCGGCACACGCGTCTCCGCTCTGTCTCTTCCATACACCTGCCGCGGGTACGGGTTCCCACCACCGTAGCTTTACACGTGTTGTGAGAATAGTGCTCCGATGTAGTAGTAGTCTGTAGTCTTTTCCTTCTACATGCGTATCTACAGCAGTTTGAATGAATTAATTGTTACGTGTATGAACGAATACCAATGCACAGTCGTAAGAATACTTTTGAGCTGTAAATATAAGTCCGGCGGAGTTAGGATACCAACACGTCTTTCTCATTGACGACTCTTGTTCTCTTGCGACGCTTCAGTGACAACTTTATGGGAGGGGAATGTGCTACGATACCTCACCACACCATAACGCTTTTGGCTGGAAAGTTTAGAACACCATAGTTTGTCAGCGTGGACTCCCGTTGCTGTCCATGCACCCACCTCGCTTCCACGTGAAATTTATCCTCTTTTTATATCCTTTTTATCATCCACGCAGCCTCTTTTCTACTAACACCACCATTTTCACTACAACCCACCACCATCACTATCATCACTGCTACCTTTATGTCCTACCCATCCCATGCCACCACTGTCTACACTTGACCTTGTCCCATCATCCCTATCTCCCCACCCACCAACTCTTACCCAGCTCCCACCATCCTCACAGTTACTTCCACGCATTCCTCACAGTCTCTCCCCAGTTAAATGTGCTGTTCCACGCATTTTTTTTGTCTGTGGCGGTAAATTGCTTAGGTGACTGTCCCGTGCCAATTAAATGATTATTGTCCTTTCTCTTAATGCATATTTGATGCAAAGTGGAGCGGCAGCAATATCTTGAGGAGGCACAAAGGTGTTCCGTCCCACCTGTTAACAGTGGAATGGTTCAAGTCTTCGGGAGGGAAAACTACAATCACAATCGGCGCGTAATCTAATAAACCGAACCTATTTTCCCTTTTTCCGAAGATTAGATATGGAGGTTAAGCGAACAAGAGAGGATTAAATTCTCCTCGCACCAGGCACGCGATAGCTTTTTGTTTTGGAATGTGGAGTGGGCGAGGCCAACCTAACCCTCCATCCCACTACCTCAAGCCATTCCATCCCATCCCTCCAACCACTCGCCCCATTTCCCTTTCCTCCTCCTCCTCCTTCACACCACCGAGGCGCCCATCACTCCCTCCAATCCCATTGATATTATCACTGAAAGGAAAAATATATGGTGTTTTCCACGGCTTTTCTGTAACCTGTACCGATGAGTGAGGAACACTCCCACTCCCGTCCTACGAGAGTGTTTGGTGTCATTGACGTTGAAAAAACATTGTCATTGACGGACAAATATAAATTTTTTTCTTAGCTTTCCTACAACCTCTTAGTGCAAACGATGTATTTTAATGATTTGATTTACGAAGACAAATTGCATATGTGTTATAATTCCAATCGTCCTGTTTATGTATAAAAAGTATATCACACAGTTCTGCAATTTTTTATAGATCAACATACAAGTACTTAGATTTTTCTTCTTCATACGTTCCTTTATTAACGCGTGAAGGGTATTACGTGGTGTTCCCAGCTGCTCTTCCCCGGACTAGTGGCTTCAAAACACCACACTAGATATCGCCTCCAAATGGTTCTTTCCCAAAATTATCAACACGGTTCACGGAGGGCGGGACCCGCGGCCTCTAAAGTTTGATGCTACCCTCACCGATCCTTAACAGGTCACGCCTCCCCAGGGCGCCGCGGACGGGCGTGTAATGCCAGGCGGGAACCATTGTTTCCGTGGTGGTGAGGGAGGTAGAATAGGAGGAGGAGGAGGAGGAGGAGGAGGAGGAGGAGGAGGAGGAGGAGGAGGAGGAGGAGGAGGAGGAGGAGGAGGAGATAGTGGACGTGCAGTGGATCACGCTTAAAAGTGCTTCTTTCTCCTGGTGTGGAGCAAGAACCTGTCTGCGTTTTAATGCGATAGATAAACGTACCAGAGTGTGCGTGCGTGTATGCATGTGTTTTTTTCACTTACGTGCCTACTTACCAATCGTAATGTCATTGCCTTTTCAATCGGTATTAGTAAGGGAAGTGAATTCATGACCTACTAGGCGTGTGTGTCTGTGTGTGTGCGTGTGTGTATTAGTCGAGATATACGTGTCTTTTTTTTCTATTCTGCACGAACACGACATTGATTTGTTCAGGCGTCGACTTGAGGTGTCATGATTTTCTAAGAATTCACTTGAATTATATCAGGCACGACTCGGAGGAAGAAAAAACTATATAATCACTTGCTTTTCAATAAAACCTTCAAGCTCTAACATCTTATGTTCTCTATTTACTTCATCGACTTTAACCAGTTTGTTTTTAAGGACAATTTCTAGCAACCGCTTATTGTGGTCTTCATGCTTTTACAGTTCATGAAGACTCGTAATTATGGCACTCAAAGTAATATAGAGACGAGGACCAAAATGCCACCAAAACTGAGGCAGCTGCTTTGAAATCCTATTACGCTCTCTGCTTTATGATGTAATGTCTTCTTGCACTGCCTTTGTTTTTCCATTTAGTCTATTCATAACTATTGTCTTGTCATCTGCGTGTTGCTTTGATATGAAGGCAATGAACCCTGGCTCATGACTGATGAGTTCCTACATACCCGAATGTCAAGGAGGTCCACAATGCGTCAGATATGTAGGTGTTAACGTGCGGGGCTTAGGTGGATAAATAAACTCCTGAGTGAGGCTCAAGATCACATAGTAAAGGGGTCGTCGTAGAAAACTAGCTCTTGAAAACTCCAGGAACAAGGCAAAAATTTTCGAGGCAGTTGTGTATCAGACGATACTGATCAGGTGAGTTTTATAATAGGTTGTGCTCATCCTGCTCTCACTTATTATAGATATTGGTTCAACAATGGTTAGATTGTGGTGAAGGTGTAAATTTGTTCCATAATGAGGCTCCATGCATCACGCTCACTCAAACACCTACCCTCGGGAGGCTTGGGGAAGATTGTGCTCGTTATTCATTATGTGCATGGCACTTCCTATTGCCAGTCCCTCTGTTTTCCTGACTTCACACACAAGAAACTGGCTGGGAAAACTTGCATAACCTGTCAGCCTGAACTTGCCTGTATTACTTACTGCGGGGTAACTCAATTATAAGAACTACCCAACACTCGCTCAGCAGATTAAGACCACCATATATAAGAAAACTAGAACTGGTGAATGTCTGATTGAAAAAAGGCATGGCTGCAAGGTAATGGACTTCAGGACATGACTGACCCCAGGCGAGTTAGATTTTGAGCAGAATCTTCTCATCCTGTTCTCAGAGGAGAAAAAAGGCTGGAGGGAAACTCGGATCATAAATATTCACCTTTCTGGACTATCTGTGTCCTCCATGTGTTATTATTCTGCGCAGGCTGATGTTACGGCGGTAGTTTCTTATATTAGGAAGGATAGGTAGTATTAATATGTTTTAAAATTATTATCTATAATTATAATAATAATAATTACTATAATTATTATAAGTGATAATATTACGATATTATTGTTGTCATTACTACTACTATAATTGCTACCATAGCAATTACTACTACTATTACTACTACTACTACTATAACAATTACTACTACTACTACTACTATAACAATTACTACTACTACTACTACTACTACTACTACTACTACTACTAATAATAATAATAATAATAATAATAATAATGATAATAATGATAATGATTTAATCCCATTATTCTAACCAATATTCACACTTTATCCTTCTTTTATATATAGTGTATTGCACTGTATCAAGGCTGTTTGATGGATAACTTCTTTGTTAGCATGAAGGAGACATTGTCGAACCAATATTAATAATAAAAATATAAGAAGCTTCAAAACCATTAACTTTTAACAGTAGCCGAGTATATGTATGGTGCGCAGCTCAATTGATTATTATTCTGCTACATACTCAATACCCTTTTATCCTCTACAAAACCTAAGAGAATAAAACCAATTTACATGGGCGTTCTGGTCGGGTTCTGGAGAGTCGTTAGGGTGATACAAAGCCCCGGCACTAAGACTCGGAGCTAGGCAAGGTGTAAGGCATGGGTAAAGGGATGAAGAGAGGGAAGCAGGAGAGAGAAGGTGGCATCCAATCCTGCTACAATAAAGTGGTCTTGTGGTTTATGTGGCTGAGCCATTGGTCAGTCCCAGACGTACGGCTTTGAGTGGTATTAAGTTTGGAATGTGGTGATGTGCAAGTGTGAAGGGGATGATTTTCCCTTCCCATGTGTAGTAGTAGTGGAAATAGTAGTCATTATCATTAATATTATCTACTACTACTACTACTACTACTACTACTACCACTACTACTACTACTATTATTATGCCTGCACTGCTACAACACTGGGTATTAATCAGAGGCTTCCATAGGTCCCTGGCACTGGTATTCCTTTGATTGGTAGGGGCCGTGAGGGGGAGGGGTAATCAGAACTGGGGTGGGAAAGGGATAAAGGGAACTGAAGCCGCTGTGAAGGCGTCCTATCAAGACGGGGATCTCCGACAGTAAGCCAAATTGAGGCGTTAAGAGTGTAACAGCCGGAGTCCCCTTAGTGAGCCATTGGGGAAGGGAAGGGGGACTGGAGGAGAAGGGGAAGGTGTTAGGAGTAGGGGCTATACATTGATTTATCCCATTCAGTGGGTTTAAAGGGTGATGAGTGATAAATTTAATCTCTCCTATACGAGATGGTCCTTTTCACACCTCGCAGACAGCTATTAAGTAAATGAAAAGAGCTTATATAATGAAAGCCACTTGCCGCCCGCCCCAAGCCTCAAGCGGCCCATTCACACATCACACGGCGAGGGAGGGGCCGTCGGGCATCCGTCAGACACTACATTGATCCAGGGTTTGTAGGGTTGTATCAGTACGTCAGGTGGAGATTCGTTATCATGGCGGAGGTGGGAGGATGGAGTCAAAGGTTCTCACATGCTCGAGGAAATGTTATGTAACCGGATCAAAGTTCACGTTACCCTCCTGTTAACTCCCAGGCAATAAGACGAATCGTAAACGCCGCTCGCCATTAGCATAAGAATCGTTGTCACCTGCACCTTGACTCTCACTGGCGCGTTTTTACATGATATCGCGAGAACGGAAGCCCCCAGAGGACCCTTGATCGAAATATATATGGCAGGAGCTGGAGTGCAAGGGACCTTAACTTCACACTTGATAATAGACGGGAAAGTTAGTGTTTGGATGCCAACAACCATTACTTTCGCACCCAGTAGACCCCAGCGTGTACAGGCATGAGGGTGCGTCCCGGCCACGGCGAGGCAGGTTAGGAGGCACCTGGTGGACTGTGAACGGAGTAGCGGACACTGTGTGGGGCTCAGCGGCGCCCCACGTTTGGTAAGGAGGGAAGAGCTCAGTCGTGTCGTGTGCTCATCTTAGAATGAGATAGTTCTTATCTCTGTTACCCTGCAATTATTGGGGCCATAATTTTTTTCCATTAATTAGTTTGTCGATATTATAGTTGAAACTAAATGCAAAAGAGGCTGCTAGTGTTCTTCCTTAGATGATAAAGCATACAACTATCTTTTTACCATTGAGCCTCAGTGCTCGGTATCACACCTGCCCATTAGTGGCCAAGTGAAGCGATAGTATTGGAAACAGCAGCATGGAACCATGTGCCCTAAAACCAAGGCTGGCCTGCAAGTAGGCAAACTCTAGGTCAACATTTGCTGGGACCATGGCTGGCGTGTCATTGGAGGCCCGAAGGCTGATCAGGACATTGAGTCACTGCATGTTAATACTTCCCTGTCTGTTATTTAGGTTGGAAAAACAAGTGGTGAATCAGTTTGTTATGTTACAGAGTAGTGATGCCTTAGGCCTCCGTAGGAGGCCGCTGCCGCTGTGGCCGTCGCCTCGGGAGGTACTCCTTATTTAGCAGCGCCCCCACCCCAACCGACTCAACCGATCAATTCAGATTAATTCAGCAACCTTCTCGCCACCTGAATAATAGATGTGTGGAGAAACCGATTTATACAGGTACTTTTTTCCCCTTTCATATCGTTCTCTTGGATATGAAGTTTGCCTTGCTCGCTCACCGGTGGCTCGCTTGTTAAGGAATCTTGATGGCCAGGTATAGGTGGATGGAATGCACGTCACCACCGTTCGTCAGGCTGAGGCATGTTAAGGCGATCACTCACACATCCACCAAACTGTAGATGATGGAACACACCGTATTAGAAGGTCATCACAATGATCAACTTTCTGTCCACCTTGGTGGTCCCCGCGCAGCGCCACCTCACCCGGGGCAGGGATGGGAAGGAAGCATTCCGGGGCGGGGCAGCGTCTGGGTCCCGGCGGCTCAGACGT